>JAODJU010000002.1:2053372-2074641 GCA_026776725.1 Gnathonemus echidnorhynchus | reverse complement strand
CATGCAAGACGACTAAAGGAGTTTAATTTAGTCCAAATGGTGCAATGAGGCAGGTTATACCAGGGGTGGTATTTGTGGATAAATGTGGACATCGCTCTCATTCACACAGAAGGAATTCATTTTACAAATATATAAAACAAGCATTGTTAAAATAATAGGCTTCTTATTGGACTGCATTATTTATGGTTTCTTTATCATGATTTGAAACAATGCTGGATTTAAGTCTGCCTGGAAATACTCTACATAATCTCAGTGATCTTTAAGTGTAGTCCAAAGCGGACCAGACTGAGAGGGTTTAAGAATCAATGCAATTCTGTTCCTCACGTCGTCCTGAATTTTAACCTGCAGGATAGTACAGGGATTTCTAGCCTCGCCGAGTGGATCCACGCTGGGTTTCCTAGGCCTGCCGCAGACGTGAGGGCGGGTCTGCTGAGCATCCCAGTTGCCCCCAGTGGGGTTTCTCTGAGTCACCCGATCCACGGTGTGTTAAGCCCCTGTCAGAGCACCCATGTACCAGCAGTGTCTGCTGAAATGCTGAAAGGCTATTATCTAGAATGTGAAACGTAGCGGCGTGACCTGGGAAGAACCAGACAGACCCTGACATGCACTCGAAGGGAGAAGAGGCCCAAAATGCCACAAGTATGCGAAACATTACCAATTAGAGACGGGACTTTTTGGCCCCACCCCACAACCCTGCCACCAGCGCCTTAACAACAGCAGCACCGACATTTTTGACAGGCAGTTAAGTTAGACGGCAGTACACCATAGATCAGGGGTCCTTTGTGTCTCCACCGGCAGTGAAGCTGGAGATTGTTCTCTGGCCTTGTCTATGTGGTTCAGGCTGAGCTGTTTAAATGCCACCTGTCATCTTAATGCATCCATGCATCAGAGAATGGAAGCTTCAGTGTACAGTTAAGTAGAATATAATTCGGTTCTGACTTTTAACCAAGGATTATGTGAAAATGATGACTCACAGGCATAGTAGAGATTAAGACGGTCCATTCACTCAGTCATCTGGTTTCCTGTATCGATTATCTAGCCCTGGTTCATGGTGAGGCTGTCCCAGGAAACAGAGGGCATGAGGCAAAGGACAGCTTTCAATCAGATGCCAATCTATTGCAGAACACAGTCATAGACTATAGGCAATTTAGAGATACAAATTCAACTAGACTACATGTTTCTGGACTGTGTGCAAGAAAAGCAATAATAATATATTGTTTAAATTCGACATTGAAGGTCAAAGAATAAAAACAACAATACAATAACAGCAGTAGACTCCAGTGAAATGAAACTAAATCAAATAAAACCAAAACCTCTGAAGAGGCGGCTTCAAAGTGAACATGTTAACCTAAGATGAAGAACATGAGCTGTCACAGCAGTTTACAATTGTGTTATAGAGTCCAGTTTAAAGAACGCAAGGGGGCTCTGGGAGCCGTGGTGAAGAGGGGACATCCTGGTACTAGACCTGCTGATGAGGATAGGAGTGGGCAGGAGGGAGAGTAGGTCTGCAGAAGATCAGTCAGGTAGGAGCAGTCAAGATTATGAAGGACTTTGAATGTTAACTCTTATGTTATTGCACTGTTCCTCTAGAACTCCCAGACAGTCCACGTTTTTGCTCTCTCCCAGCTCCCTGCCAGACAGTCCACGTTTTTGCTCCCTCCCAGCTCCCTGCCAGACAGTCCACGTTTTTGCTCCTACTGGGAGCTGGGAGGGAACAAAATCCTGGATCCTCTGGTGCTCTGTGGACCGGTTTGAGAAACGCTGTGTTATGAAGACATTGGGAGATCAACTCCACATGCTGGAATATGATTTTGTTTTTTAATTGATGGAATAAAATGCAGTTTTTGTTGAAGTCATGTCTATTTAAAAGATTTTATTTACTCAGCTGTTTAACTGGCTCGGTGCTGCAGTAAGACCTTGGGAGACCTTGCTTGAGGATATTAAAGTATCATTCAGATCTCCAATTCAGTCATAAGGCCTGGTCCCTCATCACTACAAGGCCACCATCTAACCCTAACTTTTATATCTGTCCTTGACAGAATGCTCTTTTGAGTGAACTTTTGACTTTAACCAGACACATGTAGTTTATCAAAAAGGCAAAGAAATGTCTTCATAAAGCAAGCCGAAATCCTGGAAGTTCAGCCGCGTCTAAGATTTCCAGATGTTCTTTCTTTGCTCCAATCTGTGTGAAAACGAACTTGTAATAGCGCAATGATTATGCTCCGCTTTGCGTTTCCTCATGGGGACGCTTGTACCTTTTCTGCCTGTCTGCGAGGTATATTTAGCCTGTGCGGAGCCGCTGTGTCCTGCTAATGTCACACGAGCGGAGTGTCCTCTCTGTCAGGGCACCGCCAGCAATGCTTTCATAGCCACAGGACTTCCAGAGAACTGGAACGACTCCAGTTCACAAACTGTACCAGTTTATAGTTTGGCTCCAATGCATTTCTTTAAGTGGAGCAATTAAGGTTAAGTATGTAGCTGAAGTATACAATAACAGAGCCCTTCCTTGGAACCTGGCATTTTGCTTTATAGATATACTGTATAATATACGCATCCCCTCAGTAAACTTAGCATAATATTTGGTGATAAAAAGGGCAGTCAGCACCTCAAAGGGGGGTGGCAGTTTCAGTTGTGGGTAGGAGCAGGTGCCCCCCCATGTGTCTGATCCAGATAAGTTTGCATAAAAAAAAAAAAAACATTTATTCTCTGCACCCCTGGTAAAATCACCTACAACCACAGACAACTAACAATCAGCGCAGTGAATTGCTTTAAAAGTATTTCATCAAAGCAATAAAGTACTAAACCTATTGGTGCTGGTATCTATGGCAAAAAAACAGCAAGTGAGGTGCATGTCGAATTTTCTGGGATATGAAAACACGAGGAGCTTTTCCGCTGGGACGCCTTGTGGATTTCCAGCCCCTGGGATCCATCCACAGGTCTCTGTTCAGCAGCTTCATCGGGGGCCACAGAGGCGCACGGATGGTGGAAAATCTTCCCTGAGTAATTATGCACCGATACAGTTAAACAGTCGTTCCTCAACACTAATCTGTTTTTTTTTTCCCCGATTTCATGATTTATTTTGTTAGCTTATTAATGTTCTCATACACATCTGATAACATTTATATATATGCCATGGAAAAAAAGAAGGAGACCATTCCATATTTTGTAAGAATCTGCATTGATAAATCCCGGTTTAAACCTAGATCTGCTGGCAGAAGGCTACACTGTGCAGCAGGTTGCTTCTAGGCTCAAAATTTCTAAGAGTGCAGTACAGATGAACAATGTGAAGCAGGAGACACTGGGAACGATAAGAAACCAGCCAGGTAAAGGGCTCCTCCGACAGTTTCTCGTGAATCAGAGGATGACATCAAACGACCTTCAGAAGGAATGGGAAACATTAAGTGCAGGTGTGAGGTGCACTGATAGGACAGTGTGTATCAGACTCCTAGAAGCAGGACTGAAGTCCCATAAAGCAAGGAAGAAGCCCTTCATCAATGAGAAGCAGGGAACAGTCAGGCTGCAGTTTACAATATATATATTATTCACAGACACCCATAAATTGAGAAATGAGTGAAACAGAAAAATGTGTATATATATGACAGGGTGACGCTATATACCTGTTATACCTTTTAATTTCTTTTCGATTGATGTATATCACTTCTCATACTCAGGGCTGGTCAATCCTATAGGTGACATAGGCGGCCTCCTAGGGCACCAGCTTCAAATGGGGAACCGACTTGCCAGCCAGTTTCACTTTACCTCGGACCCCCGGTGGAGATGCTCGCCAAGCGCCACATGGATTAGGACCAGAACTGCTTATACTCAATGTCCTAGTCTTACAGCAAACCTTCACAATCACAACAGCAGAAATTAACTTGCATTAATTTTCCCCCTGTGAATTTAGAGCATTGTATATATTTTAGTGCATCCGCTGCAGTTTCTTTTTTATAATCATTTTACTATCATGAAATTTAAGTTGTTATCCAGTGATGGCGACTGTGCTAGTATATGTGATGGAAAATATCGTAGAAATATTTTATTGACACTGGCTCACAGGCTTGGGAACAGTTGACCATCCTACGCTGGGGCCAGGAGGAGCAATGAGCAATATGCATAAGCAGCCGTGTGATTCTGCCGGTCAGGCAGTGGCGTCACACTGAGGACAGATGCCACCAGAAGAGCACATGTTCCACAGTTTGCTGGCAGGTTTAATCTGACTCTGGTGCCTGGTGACCATCATCTCCATCCACAGAAGGCTGCGATCGTGAATCAGAAAACTCAGTCTGTCCCCGAAAAGCCAGCCACATCTACAGGCTCCAGCTCTCAGAAGGGGCTCTTCAAAGACAGCTCGATGAAGCTCTCCCATCCCAAAAGGTCTTAGCTGGCCCCTATAAATGTGTGTGATACTGAGGGGCTAAGAGTTAACACAGGGACTGTCTTCATCTGCACTAGTTCAGTCCAGTGGATCAGTTCCCCTGTTGATGATGTTCAGATAGCTTTTGTCACAATGTGGTTGAATAAAAGGAAATATCTGTTCAGAACGAAACAGCATTCCGCTCCTTTGTTCATCTCTGTTTTCATGGTCAATTTTGAGGATCTTTTCCTGCAGTCCTATAGCTATCTCCTCCCTTAAACCTGCATGGTCTGGATAGAAAGCTTTATGACAAGAGCACCCCTGACATTCGGAGGGAAATACCCATCTGGGTATTTAAAAAAAAAAACAAAACGATAAATTACAAGCTGCAGCTTGCTAAATAGGTAAGTAGGGTGGCACAGAGGGTCGTTTGATGGCCCAGAACCTCCAGCGCAGTGAGCCTGTTCTGTCTCTGCAGTGCATTTGCAGGCTTTTCTTTGTCAGCCGTCCAGTTTCTGGCATGAGCTGCAGGCTCCCTGCGCCTCGGCAGAGTATAAACTGGATATTATTGTAAATTGATGGAACTTACTCTGTTCAAAAAAAAAAAACTGTTTATCACAAGTACTGGATGTACAGTGTTCTTGTTCTGTCGCTAAAATGCTATTTTAAGAAAATTCATAGAACAATATGCAAAAAATGTTCATTAGTCTAATTTGGAGAAAT
This sequence comes from Gnathonemus echidnorhynchus, assembly GCA_026776725.1. NCBI lineage: Eukaryota > Metazoa > Chordata > Actinopteri > Osteoglossiformes > Mormyridae > Gnathonemus > Gnathonemus echidnorhynchus. The sequence continues at coordinate 2,069,564 of JAODJU010000002.1, read as the reverse complement.
ACTGTTGCCTTCTGGTATGATTTGGCGACAATGACAGGATGTATTCACCAGGATTTATGATCTGAAGTTGGTCTGTACGGAGAACTAGGTAACATATCACCCTTGGGTCATTTTTCAGAAGAAGCCAAGTGGCTGGTCCACAGCTCCGGGACCAGTGAGAGGTGACACTTTATGGGGAAGGCAGCTGAGCAGATGTTGATCACTCAGTGGATTTCATGACCCACCTTCTCGCTCGCGTTGGTCTTCTCTTGGTCGCCTCTTAGAAGATGCAGCATGACCCGATTTGTTTCCTGCCAGGCCTACGTCCACCATCCCGAAGCTGCCTTGTGCTTTACCAGCATGTGGACCTGCAGTCGAAGGGCTTCATTCTGACAAAAGAATGAATCGCTTATGTGTTTTTAGTGAAGGTTTTGCTGCAGTGTGTGTGTTTTGCGTCAGCCTTGGAATATCTCAACTCTCAACCCCCCCATACTGTGACTTTCATTTGAAAATGGACAGACGGATATTTTTCTTCTTACAGCTGCTTATCTGTTCCAGGATGGGGGGCTGCAGGAACTACACCATGGACAGGATCCCAGTCAACCAGATATATATTAACATATATAAAAATATGCATATATGTATTTAAATACATAGATTTTTTTGTATGTAATTTCTAGCTATATCTGGGACAGCATTTCTATGCTGAAAATGGTCCACGTTTCCTTTGCATTTCCTTCTCTGCCCGTGAGGTTGCATCAGTACGTTTGTTTGCACTTTGAGAGCAAGTTGCCTCAGGTGGGTAATACTTCTGTGTCATGTGGCCTTAGAGGCTGTGTGACTCTAACTGTGCCCTCATTCTAACAGCTCTTAAACTTCTCATTGATGCTGGACAGTCAATATTAACGCGACCAGATCCTTCCATCCCTGCAAAGCGGCGTGTGTGTTTTTTCCTTTAATTGTTTCTAGAGTTAAGTCTGTAATTACAGTGTGCACCTGAATGGACTGCAAAAAAATATATAGTAGTGAATAACATTACTGCCCGCTGATTGACTAAGCCAGAGTAATGAGGAAAAATATATTTCTGTTCCGTTTTCAGAGAAGCTGTGTTCACAGATGTTCCGGCAGACCAGTGGGCGGACTGTGCGATTTTATACTTATCTGCCTCAAGTCCTGAACTCCATTTTGGCCTCCATGACACTATCAAGCAGACCCTCTGGTAACCGTGGTTACAATGCTCATTTTCCTGAAAGAGCTTAGAATCCTTTTACACATTTTCTGCCCTACATATCACTCCATCTTTTAATCAATCTATGAGCTAACCTAAATCTTTTTTAAAAATAAATTCACATTAAATGGAAATTTCCAAACCATCTCATTGATCCAATAAGACATTCGTATTTTAAGCCACGTGTACTTGAACTGTACACTTCTCATTTTTCAGTGTTATAATATTCCTTTTAGATTCCCTTACTTTGTATTCAAAACCATAAGGAAGCAAAAAATGAAATAACACAGACCTCACATAGCTAAAGTAGGTGAAGTACTATATTTCTACCCTGTGTTACATTTAAAATATCACCCATCTGTCTTCCATACCCACTTATTCAGCACAGGTTATGTTAAGCCTGGAGCCTATCCTGAGAAACATAGCACTTACGGCAGGGACTTCCTAGATACAAGGATAGTCACATACTCACACAGGCAGTTTACAGAGGCCAGTTAACCTAAACAATCATTTTTGGACTGCAGGAAGAAACCCAGAGGAACACAGGAAGAATATGTGAAGTGCATGCACAGAGCAGGGGATGGGAATCAGGTCCACAAGCATGGAGATGGCGGGGCTAAGCGCTCAACCACCTGGGCGATGCTAGAAATGAGAGAGAGAGCGAGAGAGGGAGAGAGAGAGAGAGAGAGAGCTGAATGCCAGTTCAGTCCTGTTAATGTAAGGCTCAGTGAGTGAGACTCATGGAGCCACTGGTAACGGCATATAAAACTGAATGGCATAACACTCAATTGTTAGTGTTGACAAGTGTTTTATACTGTAGAATGTTATTCATCTTTTTTTTTAAGTCATAAGACTAAGGGAAATTTGCTAAAGGCAACGAAATGAATTCAATGTCAGCAGAATAATATAACATATTATATTCTTGCTATTTAATGTTCTGTTGCCGTTCAAAATGTTAAAACGCAAACAAAATGTGTTCGAGTCGTGTATTTGTGTACGTATGTATGAGTTTGTGTGGGAGAGGAGGCTCGTTTGCCAGGGGTAGCAATGAATCAGTTTCATGAGTCAGTTGTGTGATGTAATGAGATTTTGCTTTGTTCTGTGGCCACGCTTGTTAACTGGTGTCTGTTTTGGAAAGACACCTCCGTCTGCTGATACTATGTCCCTTTGCCTGAGAGCTAATTCCCATCCGCAGCTTGTGAAAGAGTAAAAGTTTCTGCTGGGGATCATATTTTCAGCTGTCAACCTGAATGCAGCTAAGATCTTCCTGCTTCATCTGAGCTACACCCATGTCACTCATAGAACAGTAGCCGTGATGGTTTAATACAGGAATTAATACATATATTTGCCTAAATGTGAGATCTGTGTGTAATGCTGCCCTGTCAAATCTGCAACCCCATCAAATATAATAATTAAAATAATAAATAATATTGGTGACCACCACCCCCCTCCCCCCAGTCCAAATGCAAATATGTCTTGACCGAAGTGTAGTAATACACCAGTTATTACTACAAATGTAACGTGTATATGGCTGCGATAATGATTATGATGAAGCTTTGCAGAAGCTTGTTTGTATCTGCTAATTTCTGGTGACAGTGTGTGGCTGTACAGCAAGGCCAGTCAACCCATTAGGCGACGTAGGCGGCTGCCTAGGGCGCCATCTTCTGAGGGGGCGCAGACTTAGCCAGTTTCACATTGTGTTGGAGGATCAGTGATGCGCTGAATGGTGTAAAAAAATGATGCTAGGTGAGCGGAGTGTGACCAAAGAAGGTGAGTGAAATGGCAAGAAGAAGAAGAATTTTTCAAAATGAAGAAGCTATCAGATTATTAATAGAGCTGTCAAACGATAAATTTTATTTAAATCTCATTTAAACGCACACATTGGGGGTGTCGGTGCTGACGCTTGCCCAGGGTGCTGCATAGGCTTCCACCGACCCATTAATTACATTAATAACAGCATGCCAAAGATTGTCTAATTTTGCGCATGACGTCAGCTAGCTGGAGGTCGTCTGAAAGTCACGTGACGGCCGTCGTGCAGTTTGTCATCAGAGTTAGTCCCGGCTTTTTCTGTTGGCTGCGTGACAGTTTGATGATGGCTTTTTGCAAGTTTCAGGAAGTTGATTGAAGGTTCTTCGGTGATAATAGTTGTGGTGATATCCCTAAATACTCAGCTTTACTTCTAGTTGGTCTGAGAGTTTCAATGATACAGGCATGGTAGGCTTAGTTAGCATGGTAGGCTGAGTTATGCGGATATTGTCACGTAGCCAAAGGCTGCGTGGTAGTTGTTTGGTTCCCTAAAGATTATGTGACAGTTGTGACAATTGATTCGTGGGACTGGCTGAAGCTTTCTTGATGTTTTTATGACAGATTTATAATGATTTTGAAAAAAAAAATATGTCACTCATGAACTGACAGCTTATTTTTTATATTCTCTATAGGTTTTATGCTTTCTTAATGAAATTAAAAGGGATTTCATCTGATTGTTACTTGAAGGTTGTCTGTAGGTTGTGAGAATCCTGTCTGACTATTAATTTCTGTTTGGCCAAAGGGTTTAAAATGCTATGTGATATTTAGATGGTATAAAGGTCATTTGGTGATTGTGGAAATGTTCTTGCAAGGTTTGGGTTGAAGCTTTTGTGATTGTTCTCCTGTGGTTCAGTATGCACAGTGTGATTGTTGTGTCGTTGCTTTTTAACTCTGACTCATGTTTATGTAGTCAGGTCAGGTCATGTTTTTGTCTGACTGTTGTGTTGTATTGACAGTAACCATTTTGTTTTGATGGCTTTGAGATACGTTTGAATACTGCCCATGACATACAACTTAAAAAGATTGGTAACAATAGATTTTTTAAAGTGATTCAAGAATAATATTTGATCCTTCCACCTAATGCCGGGGATATGAAATCCTTTAAAATATTAATGCTAAATCATTTGTGTCAGGTATTGGAATACCTTGACCAATACAGTATATTTTTAAATTATCAGGTATGTTAAAGGATCTTGCTACAAGAAACAGAATCCAATTTGTATGTGACACTTATTGGTATTAATGTCAGGAGTGACACTGTCCCAGTGGCCATTGTCCTACGGTTCTAGAAGGAGACATTTGCAGTTAATATTTAATCTCTTTTAGAGTTACAACAAAAGATAAGTGCTTGGTGATGTCAGTGGGTCAGGATCACAGGGTTTAGCTGAATTGAGTTCTGAAAAGATTGACTTCGATATTACTATTCATTTCAGTGAATATGCTCTTATTCTAACAGTAGGCAATCGGTCTAAACATGAACAATGAAGACCTCATGGCCAAATGAGAGCCATACAAACAGAATCTATTTTTATGTGTAAAAAGCCAATGCTGTCTAATGTACATTTTTAATGGCCCTTCAGGTAAAACGGACTGTAGTACCAGGAATACAAAAAGGCCGTTAAGATATCAACAAGACATCAGTATTCATATCTCATTGAGAGCCTCTGCTTCTGAGATCACTTTCAGAGAAAATGCTGAGCAAAACAGACCCTGTTCTCATAAAAATAATCCCAAGAATGTTCAATTAAACATTATAGCACTTATTCAATGACTAATTTAAGGATTTCATTTGAAAGTCTATTTTTCATAATTGCAGATTGCATATAGTGATAAGGACGGCAGTGCCAGAGTGAGTAGCACTGCATTCGTACAGCTGCAGGCCTGCGGCTTTGACTGCCTGCCAGTCTCTGTGTATGGGGGGGTTTATGTTCTTTCTGCATCCACGTGGGTTTCCTCTTCATGCTCCAATTTCCTCCCACAGTTCAAAAACATGTGATTTTATGTGGAAAGGTGTCTCAAATCAGTGTTTCTCAAGCTAGTCCTAGGGGCCCCCAGATGGTCTACATTTTTTGCTCCCTGCCAGACAGTCTATATTCTTAGAAAAACATGGACTGTCTGAAAACATTACTCTAAATCACCTGTAGTGTGAGTGCATGCCCTTTGCGTTCTGGCTCACCAAAAGCCCCTTTCCTTCTACCCACCACCGTGTCACGTGGTTCTGTGTGTCATGTGGTTCTGTGTGTCACGCGGTTCTGTGTTTCATACCGCTGGTCTAACAGTAATCATGCAGCTACTGTCTGCTGTCTGAGAATTTTTATGCAATGACTGACATCCCTGTCACGTCAGCACTGACTGACAAGAGTAATTCCATTGTCTGGTGGAGACCTGACTTTTGGTTTTACTAAAAGGCTCAGAGCTGGTTTCTGGAAGCTGAGGGAGAGGCAAGAACAGAAAAAGTTGTACACTTAGTTATGATCTTGATTGCGATGATCCCGATTTTCCAACTTCCATTCTGTCACAAATATATGTCCAAATGGACCAATACATGAAAGTTGTTAACAGTGCTGCAGCACTCAAGTCCGGTCTTGGTATCGACACTGACTGTCTTTCTGATAATTACTAATAATTTTTTAAAGGTACAGTAACTGAAACACTTTAGGTCACTGGTAATAGATATTTGCTGGGCAAATACAGAAGAAAAACTATTATTTGTAGGACTTCACCTATAGTATGCGTGATGGTCAACATCATTTTAATTATAACTCACTTGTAGGCCACTTACTAATTACATCAACCAATACTAACAATTGCATCTTTGTATCCATTCAAACATAATACAATTCTATTACAATATCGTGGTGCATGGTTCTGCATGCTAACACACATACAAGAAATGACAGAACTCCTCACTGGTGATACAAATCTGTTTACTTGGAAAAACATAGCTGAATGGCTTTTTCAGGGATAAATCATACGTTTGTGCATCGATATGAAGGGGGAACATTAGTAGCTTAAGGCTAGAATAAATGGTTCCTCTGACTTAAATAGACCTAGAACCCTAGAGTGACTCTAGAACCCATACTGATAATAATACACATGTAATTATGTACCTAAATGACTTCTGTCTGTTCCCCAGCCTTCTGCGGTCAGGAATGAGGGGGAACAATATGGCATGATGTCCAGGTTTTTGGTTACCCTGGAAATATAAGCATCCTGCAACTCTAACCTATGATACTCATCATAGTGGTTATCCAATTATCATAATGCAGGTCGAGGACACAAAATGTATCGTAAAAGCCTTTTTGCATATAATTATGTATCTAAATGACTCTCAGCCATCTCGCATATTTCTTTGCGCAAATATGAGAGGGGAAACTTATCTCCTGAAAGCCAGCTTATGTAGGTCCCGTCTGCTAAAATAGACATTCAGCAGGTCAAGGACATGAAACTCTTGTAAAAACCTTTTTACATTTTTTCTTTTACTTTGTCATTCTCCAGCCAGAAATGAGGAGGAAAACTTGTCTTGACTTGAATTTGCCGAAACCTTATCAGGCTCCCTGCGAGAGGATAACCGTTATCACCTAATACATGAATCGCACCGATATGTTAGTCATTGGAATACTTTTACCATAGTAATGTAATGCAGTAGTTACTCATTGAGGAAATGACTCCAGTTATGCAGTACTCCCTCCTGTAGCCATGTCCCTGCACCACTCAAATAGAAAATGAAGGAGTCATGCGTTCCTCCGGACCGCCATATTTAGGAGAGGGAGTTTGGCATCAGAAATGACTTGAACCTTTGGAGTGATACTTTTTGTGATTGATGAATGCGTAATCATTCACGAAGGGTGGCTTCAGACGCACATGGGTACAGTCAATCACACCAATTACATAAGGAAACCCAGCAAAATTCTCTCTTAGTCACAGTTTGCTGGGTATCGTTGTAGGGAAATTGGATGCACTGATGAGAAAGGAACTTTATAGCCTCCAATACTGCTGGCATCGTTCTCCTAATTGTGGGCTGTGATATCCTGGACCAATTCCCGACCTCCTGCTGGCTGAAAGGTCCCGATAGCCAAAGACCCCCAATGTGGAGAGCAGCTGCAATGGCAGAGGTCTGGGATTCTCTTCTTAGGTGACGTTCCAAAATGTGGCATAGTTCTAGAAGGCCATGCCTTGGAAGATGAAACCAACTTATTAACTACTCCTCACTATCCATAAAGAAATCTGTGCAGTCTCGACGTACCCTCTCGCGTCTTACGGATGCACAGAGGCCGTTTAGAAGAGGCGTGTCTGCCACTGCTGAGATCTGATGACCGTCAATGTATTTGTGACTGAATAGGTGACCGAATTAGCGTCTAAGCTAATTCACATTGCAAATCTCTTAAACTACTCATTGCTTTTAATTGCATAATTTTAATTTGTTGTAATTGTCACCAGTAGCCAAAATCTAAAAAGGAAAGAGAAATTAATTATACACGGAAAACTTAACCCCAGTAACTGCAATCAATGTCAGAATACCTATTTATGTTATATATGACATATAGTCAATGCAGGCTTTACAAAATATATTTTGCCATAGGCTATGTATTTCTAAGTCTGAACTTATGATAAATCTCTGACTCGATTTGCTATGCTGCATGCCAGACCACGATGTATTGAAAACTTGCATACATGAGGTGTGACTTAATCTGAGATTTGACATTGATAAATTTTATTAGTATAGCACATTTTCACAGCATTACATTGTTTCGAACTGCTTTACATTGTCGCTGCCCAAAGCCCCCAGTGAGCGAGTCCAAGGCGACAGTGGCAAGGAAACGCTCCCTAGAAGGAAGAAACCTTGGGAGGAACCGGAGTCAAAGAGGGAGTCCATCCTCCAGCCCTCCAGGGGGCAGCAGAGGAAGTCAAAGGAGGAAGATGGCAAAGTCCCAATTCACATTGTCCAAATTTTAGGATTTGAGTCTCAAAGCAGGAGGCGGGGAGGTGATGACACAGAGGTGTGGCTGCTGCTCCTGATGGCAGAACAAACACTGTACAGCAGCAGGGCATGCAGGAGAGATAAATGCCAAGCTTTTCCTGCGAATGACCGCATGCCCAGCTTTCTGTCATACATTTGTTTCATAAATGAGGGCCATTGTACACAGAAGTAATCCTGGTCTATCAGTGGCTTTCCAGCACAAGACAAATTAAACAATTTATCACAGTCATTACAGGCAATCTGGGTGTAAAGGAAAATTATCAGCATTACAAATGAACAGCATTTTTAATAAACATGCCTTAACTGTATTGATACCATGAAATAATGCAAATTTATGTGACAGCTTTTACACTTCTGCTTCATATAATCCATCTAACTAATATGGTGCATAAATTAGGTGAAATCAGCAGTAAAGAAATTCCAACCCATATGGGTTTGTAATGAAATAATGTGTGTGTGAGTGTGTTGGTGTTTGTGTGTGTTCACCAACTTCCACAAACCTACGGAAACTTTGTTGTATTTATTTGATTTCTGCAGAAGCCATATGCCATGTGTCTTACTGGAAAACCAATGAGGGCCTTTCTGTAAACTAAAGGACTGATATATTCAGTGTTTTAATGTGTGTTTTTGTTTGAATGTGGAAAAAATAATTTTAACTGAAAAAATTAATATTTTGAAACTGTAAAAAAAAGTTCTGTAAAGGTCTCAGGCATTAACCCCAGCACAAAAACTGTGCACCGGGAGCTTCGTGGAATGGGCTTCCACTGTACGTAATTGTATGTGCTATACTTATACACGAGTGGTAGAGCAGTAGATTTTTTACACCAGCATCACCACAAACGCGTCATAATGCGATACGCGCTCAGACCGTAAATGCCACCCGTCGTTGACCGAGATAGACATGCGGCGTATAACTGTAGGAAACGTAATAGTGCTTCGCTGCAAAATAGCCAATCTAAGCACAGCTCATCAACATATTAATGAGCTCGCCAAAAACAGGAAATCACCGTTTCATTCTAGGGCAAAATAATATTTCTGTAAATGGGCCCGAAAAAAAGATTCTGGACGTTTTTCAACCAAACCAAGTTCGCATACTTTCTGTGTAGACACCAGAGAACAATTTAAAATACTAAAAAAAATGCTGCCTTTTATCAGCACAAGCTGTGAGGCCAGTCACCGTTTTCATACTGTTAACCAATGAAATTGGCCTTGAGGTTTTGTCAGCGCTGTAGGGAGTGGCCTGTCGGCTGCGGGATGCAGTTTGCGCTGAAATGGTTCAGGGAAAAGACACCTTCAGGACAGAGATCCCAGGTCTTTTAATCAAGAGAAATGTGTAAACACCACTAATTCAGATTTTAAGCACTTTACACTAAGACGATACTACCATGTAGATTATTTGATACGGCATTAAAGTTCATCTGCTGAGCGAATGGACCGCAATTATTTATGCAGGATTTCGTTGACAGTCCCAGTTTATAATGCTGGATTTTTATAATATGACACAGTTACATTTCATTTATTTGGCAGACGAGTTTATCCGAAGTGACATACAATTGAGAAAGCGAGGTCAGACGGTCGCTGAAGCAATTGGGGTTAGGAGTCTTGCTCAGAGAACCAACGGTGAAATCATTCTGCCGACCCCAGGATTCGACCCAGCAACCTTCTACTCACACTACGCACAGCCTCTGCACCCACACTACGCACACCGTCCCCGTTCAGGTAAAATGCTCTGCTTGGAATTCAGAAAGTCCAGCTCCTGAATCGTTTATTTTTCTTTCTGCAAATAACATGGTATATACTTACTGTGACCTGTAGCGAAAGGTCTTAATTAGAGGAATATGCTGTCCGTGGTACTGCCAGAACGTAATGTTGACCCCTTCATGTTCCCTCCATTGTTTCTGGTTGCTTCATATGTTTTATATAAAAGATGTCTGAGGCGAAAACTGCCTGTCTGAGGTTGAAACCGTTTGTCAAAGGACCATCTTAGTCTCTTATCCTGCAAATGCTTTGATCATAGACCCAGCACATGGCTAATTTATCTGTTTTGGCTGGGAAAATACTTCCTGCCACTTGGCCACATTTCCACAGAAACCACTGTGCACTAGAGGGGTAAACAGTCTGGGACTTGGACCAGCTAAAAGACCTGATCCACAGGATGTTTCTTGCATGTATTTGTGCATCTTCTGTCTTTCATTTATTAAACTTGCGAACGGCGGTAGCCTGCATCTGGACTTCTTAAGTGGGAAGATAAAAATAGGACAAGGCTGACTATAAATCAGTTAATTAAATGTATAACTGCAAATTCGTTACTTTGAAAAGTCTTTATAAGGGTTAAAGAATGGCGAGAAGAAATGTGGTATATGCTTTTAAATCAGCAATATATTAAAAACGCCCAGTCTTCCTTCTATCTGTAATGGAAAGGGGTTTAATTTAATGCAGTAAGCTACAAATCCCGATGCACATCGTGCAGTATATTTAGTGGAAGTAACGCATCGCTGATATCGGCTCTTTTAAGTGTCCCTTGCATTTGAATACATAAATGCTTGCCAGTGTTGTTTACTTCAAAGTGGCGGTATTTAAATATATGACAACCTACTTAAGTGTGACTGGAAGTGGTCGCGGGTAAATTTAATAAGGAAGAAATGCCGCTGCTTTTCTTGCTAGCCCGCTATGGAGATAGCTGGATGTTTCGTGTGATGCATTTTAGGAGCACTCTGCGTGACAATGAATGGGCAGACGTTTGCCATAGCAACTGCGATTATTGTCTGAAGTTTTGCAACGTGGGAGTCATGAGCAGAGTGGGGTGAGCTTGGCGCAACGCGAGCTTTCAAATATGTACTGTCCTTATGTGAGAGAAACAAAAAAGTTTTTTTTCCTTGTCATCAAGCCGATCTGGAGTCTTATTGTCAAGTTTCCAAACACAAGTTCAGTGCTGTACAGTTTGCATTATTTATATTGCTACCAGATAATTATAGATAATTACAAACTTAGAATGGAACGAAATTTGCGTTGGTATTAATAAAGATAATTACTCCCTGACTAAACCTTTTGTAGTGTTTTATATATGCTGTATTATTTCTTCTGTTTCCGCAGTAGAAATGCTTTAAGTACTTTTAGAGACAATCAAGGCTAAAAACAAAGCTCATCCCCGACTCTGAGCAGGATAAGCGGTTAAAAGCTGTATGGATGGAAGGAAGGAAGGAAGGAAGGAAGGAAGGAAAGAAGGAAGGAAGGAAGGAAGGAAAATGCAGCAACGATGCTCTCGGATACTTCAAATTTTCAGTGACTCATATTTTGCTTTACAGCACCACCCAGTGGTTACCATTTTCAACTGCAGCTAAGTAAAAATTACTTCAAACGTATTAAAACCTTTAAAACGCTACAGAAATAAAAATGCATATTGTACTGTATAAAAACTGCAAAAAATACATAAATAATGCTACAGCTATTAGCTATGTCCGATAATGTTTTACGATAATGTGTTCGACAGAGTAGGCAAGCATATATAAAGCAGTTGTATACTGAAACATACTTCAAAATGTCTCTGCATTAAATCGGTAAAGCCTCGCAAGGACAGACGGCAGCAGCATTAGGGAGCGTTAGGTGGGATGTGTTTGTCACCTGTAAATGCCCCCCAATGTCTGGCCAGATGGTCATCAGCTGCCAGTGGGTTCCTGAACACGATCCTGCTCAGACCTAACATGAACCCTCTCCTCTGGCCCTGTGTAAATGAGATGGGCCGCTGCTATTCTGCTCTTCCTGACATTCACGTGGCACCAGGAATGGGATTGAGAAGTATAATGGAATAACGAAGCAGTACATGTTTAAGTTTGGGTTGTTCCACTTTTTTTTAAGCAGCTGCTTAGAGCCCAACGGCCACCAGGGGGCCCCACATTTGATCAGCCTGTCGGAATGGGAAGGAATTTGAGAAATGAAAGCTAGGTTAGTCGAATTTTGCTTAGCGCCCCAAAGATGAGTTTTGCTTTGCCTTCCTCTAAGGTCGGGGGTTCAAATCCTCCCTCTGCTCTGGTGGGTCTGGAGTTTGCATTGGCTTCCTCTTGCAGTTAAGCTAATTGGCACCTCTTGCCCGTATTGTGTGTCTGAGAAATTTCAAACCCACTCAGGTCACTGCTGATCCCGAATGTCCTGTGATGGACTGGCGATGGACAGCCTTGTGCCCTGTCCTGCTTTCATAGGTTCCAGGCTCTTGATAAGCAGTCCGAAGATGGATTAAGATATTTCAAATAATCATGAACCACTGTGGACATATTTGGTCATCAGAAACAATTCATCAGCGAAATGAATGAATTCACACGGCTGTATTCATTAAACTCTTTATTCGCCCATTAACCTGCAGTTTAAATATATTCAGCGGCCATGACAGTGACTGCAGCAAATCTAAATTCACATTATGTCTTGTGTTATTCTGTAGGTACACTGATAATTCGATAAAAGCCCACTGAGGTTGCTAGATTGTTATAAATGGTGAAACTTTTTTTGTTATCACAGAACCAAAACTGCTTTAGAACTTTCTGAAGAGATGCATCAGGTGCTATTATGATGCTGACTTTGGGTTTAGGTTAAAATGTTTTATTAGCCTTCATAAAACCAGATCTGGGAAAGAGTCTCTACCTGGGCCGCCCATCCACCCTGCCAGGTCTTCCGCCCCCCCTGGCCCCTGAGACCAACAGCCCCAACCCTGCTGGAAGCAGAGAATGAGGGGCATTTGGGCCGCTGACTGGATGGACAGGCCCTGGATGTTTGCAGCCCACACCAGCTACAGAATGACGACCATCTGAGATCATGAAGCCCTTGACACAGAAACCGGCCAACCAGACGTCTAAAGACATTTGCTCAATAGGGACCGTGAAGCCCAGACGGCTCACAGCTCCAATCCAGCATCCACTGGCTACTGAGAAACACAGAAAACCTGCACTGACAGACACCGAGAAAACAAACCAGCACAGACCAGCCCCAAGCACCAAACTGCCAGGGTCACTGCGGATCTCTCTCCTCAAAGAGAAATGCTGATGACCAAGCAGTGAATACTGCTCTCCTTAAGTAAGTGTGAACTCCAGCTGAGCCCAGTCCAGAGCAGGTTCGGCTACCCAGTTAGTGAATCTGGGGCAGGTTTGGCAGTTGATAGTTTTAGCATTGATTAATCAAGTAAAAATTTGGAACAATTTTTTAAAAAGTCAGCCTGTAATGGGCTTCTCATTTACAGGATAAAAAGGTGTGTGATTTTTTTTTATATAGTGTTGATAGATGCTTACATCATAAGGGCGCCAGTGATCAGTTCCAGTAATGGTGGAGAAATATATATATTTCCATTATTTTCATTTGCAGTCAGGTGTCCTAATCTGTACCCGCAAATCGCACATGCAGGCAGCTGGGAAGTTCCTGCTCTCAGCCTGGACCGTCTGTTTCATGTCTGCTCCACTTGCACTGATTGTGATCTGCGGCTCGCCCCCCTCTTCCCAGACGGCACAGGAATCACGCTCCACCCCCATTGTCTGGCCTTTTCATCTACTCCCAAAAACAGTCTGCGATGAACCAGGTAGATTAAAGATGACCAGACTGCGATGTTTGCATTTAGCCGCAGAACTCACAGTGTTATCTGAATGACTTATAGTCTTAACAGTGTATTCGGCTGAATACATTCACTAGAGTCATAGGTGACTCTTGGCTTTTCTCCCCGGGGGTGAATATATAATTTTCTTTCATTCAGATAATTAAATTTGTAAAAAAAAAAATAATAATAAAATTATAATAAATTGTCACCCATTAATATGATGAACACAAGCCACATTTTCAAATATATCTTTACAATATAATTTTTTTTATTGAAGTTGGTATTTTCAAATCAAAGCATTTTCATCTGACAAGTAGGGGGTGCAATTGCACCCTCTGCACCCCCTGTAAAATTGACCTATTCCTGGAGCAGTGTGTGTTCTTAAATACGAGTTCGACAACTTAGTAACCACATCGTTTAAATGAGGAGATATTGTGGTTAAACCAGGTAAAAAGACGTTGGTGATGTGGAGGTGTTTTTTTGCAAATGAAAGTCCGACACTTTTTTTGGTAGTAAATATAGTTTTCATTTATTTATTTATTTACTTACTTACTTACTAACTAACTTACTGACTGTTTTCCTTTCAGTTTTAGTTTACGATAACAGCACTGGTCCCAACAAGCCCAATGCTCACAAATATATACACTGGCACTGTCAATCAATGTAGAATAAGCTCAGATTTTACCCTAAACATTTTCTCAAACACCTATTCAACTGAGATTCTAAGGTAGCAGTTATTGATGTGTGAAATGATTGTATTTAGCAGCTACAAGGACAATGGATATTGAAAAGCTTTCCATATTAATGGCAGTTTCATAAAGACAGCCAGCACGTAGGATGGCTTTGCCTTTACTGTTGATCCATCATCCAGAATAACAGCTGTGCTTTTCCTCTTCAGGATCTCGTGCTTCGCTGCCGCTGTGGTTCGCCGTCGAAACTTTGCACGGTGTACAAACCACCTTTTTGTTTTGTGATGACTTGAACTACTCCCATAATTACGTAGTGATATTAAAGGAAAACATTTGTTATAATGGTTTGAAGCGTTATAGAAATCATAAAGGTAATTTTATTGAAATAATTTTTTAAAACCAATCCGTCGATTTAAATATATCGATGTTGACACATTTGCAGCGTTGACGTCATGGAGTATGTCTACTGATCACGGCAGTCCTCATTTTTTATATCCCCTGTCCCTCCAGGGCCCTTGGAAACAACCACCCCCTCTTTATGACACCCATGACTGCGCTGTTAAACAGATTTGTAAAAATCTGGAAAAAAAAGAGGTTCTGAGAGCCACTATCTTTGTACTGTCTTTACAATAGATGATGGTTATGCAACTCATGAGGGGCCGCTGATCACATGAGGGGCCGCTGATCACATGAGGGGCCGCTGATCACATGAGGGGCCGCTGATCACATGAGGGGCCGCTGGTTTGCTGACTTACCCTGAGAGTGATTGCTGGGTCCCCGGCCATGAATCATCCCTCAATCCGCCACAAGTGATCTTGTTCCCATAAGCAGTGAACTGCGGGGATGCAGAGGACGAAGAATGTCCCCCATGGGAATCTTCTGACCTCATGCGGTGAGCTAAAAAAGTCACAGAAGGGGAAGTGGACCAAGGGAAGCTTATGTAACTTGCATGGAGGCAGTCAGCAAGATGGTTGTTGCACGATATACAGTGCAAAGGAAATGATGTTTAAATGATCTTCATGCAAAACTATGATGCCTGTCAAAGTATCTAAACTGAGCCATTTCAAATCCTCTCCTAAAGTCACCCCAGTATTTCCAGCAACCATCCAATATACCCATGTGGTTTTTGACCTGACCACTAGCGTACCTCGTATAGCTAATGATCTCACTGACATTTTTAAACGAATTAAATTAACTAAGTGAGCTGCTGGTATAATGTAATAATACATATCATGGCTGGGGTGTCCCTGAGGAGAGGTCTGGGAACTGAAGTGGTGTCCATCTAGCCATCCAACAAGACCTCAGTAACTTTTTGTAGAACACGAGAAATTCTTACTAGTTTTTATTGGGTTACTCTTAATTTGCGTATGTTCCAATGCTAAATTGTGATTTTTTTTGTTCTGAGTGAAATTGCACTAAGTACACAGATAAATAGCATTAAACATTTCTTTTGACTGCCTAAGACTTTGTACAGTCTATACCACAGCCAGCCCAGGGAGGTGTGGGCAGTCGCTGAAGCATGTTCTGACATGAGGAGGCTAAATGAGCGAGGCAGGGAAGGATGGTGAGAAAGTGGCAGAACATTCCCATTGTGCCAGCTAATAAATCATAGCTAATTCACTTTTTTTGTCTGTGTACTACGCCTTTGCAGGTATCAGTGCTCACGCTCATTCACAATGCAGCTGGGTTTTAAGGTGAAACCACAGGGTGTTGGAAAATAGGAAATATGCTACTAAAGCATGTTATGCTGTGGTTTCCTATCCGTAGGGAGAGCTGGACTGTCATAAAAACACATGCTGATGCCAGGAAATGCCATACTTTTTCCAACCCTAACCCTAGCCTCAGTGTGCTAACCCTAAGCCTAATTTGGGGCCTTAGGGTGAAACAACAGGTTGTTGGAAAGTAGGAAATATGCTACTAAAGCATGCTATGCTGTG
>JAODJU010000002.1:2029375-2048697 GCA_026776725.1 Gnathonemus echidnorhynchus | reverse complement strand
GGGGGGGGGGGGGGGGGGGGGGGGGGGCAGTGGGTTCTCACTGAAACCACCCACAAAAACTTGTTCTGTGATTTTTTTCCGAAGCTGTTTCGGCTTATGTGACCAGCCGAAATAACCCGATCCAGCCCTCCCCCTGTCCATGCCAGTGATGGCGTGTGGGGGGGGGCACTCAAAGCATGATCGGCGATAATCTGGGTGCTGGTTCACTGCGCTTTTTCAGGGCTGCCGCCTGTAATTATGCACGCCTGTTACGTTGCAGATTTTGTCCATTTGTGTCGGGAGCCATTTACCAGATATTATGGGTAATGACAAAGTTTTACATTCATATTCATATTAATATACAAATGATGAGCCTTTTGATATTTACTTTCAGCTTGTGCGGATTTTTGGCCTAACCCTTTCAACAATAAATCCAGTAGCTGTTTGAAAGATTTTTCAGTCTTTTTTGTACTGGTACCAGTATCTAATGGAAGAGAAAGGGAGCATTTGATTTACCTAAACTCCACATAGAGGTGCCATAGCTTTGAACCCAGTTCCCTGTGTGTGAATCGTACATGATGAATAATTCACTGAAGTACCATAGCAAGAAAACCTACCTATAGAAATTCTGAGTAACATATTTCAAGCTGTTTTGGGAAACATGTCCCTTTTTGTTAAGATACTTTTTTGAATTAGAAACAGCACACAATTGCCAGTTTGGGGCTGCACTGTTTGCTAAAGATGTTTGCCCACTGTAGATGCTAATTCAGATTGTTCACTGTTACAGCACCGGGGCGAGATAAATGATGATCCACTGAGCAGTTTAGGACCGGCAAGGGGAATTTAATATGAACTGAATACAAAATAAACCAGAAAGAAAGGGGATCGTGAGGGTCTAATGAAGGCAGGTATGTAGAATAAAAACTGAAATGACTGGACCTGAACATGAGGAAAAACTAGCATCTACAGGATCCAGAAATGCAGGCAAAAAAACACATGAAGGGAACATATATGAACAAACACAATGACTGACTTTGGAGCAGGGGAAAGGCAGACATGTATACAGAGATAAGGTGTGGGTCACTGACCATGAACCAAACAAGAATCTACGAGGAACAAAAAACAGGTGAGTGTAATCAATAGTGACTACAGACTCAAACACTAGGAGAGACTACAAATACAGGTACAGAACATTACTACAAAACTAAATACAAGTAAGGATAACTAAGAACAAAGGCAGGAAATGACCAATACAGAAATACATGAACAAGATAACCAACAAGGGGGAAAACCAAACCTCTAAATGTCCAACAGAGCTGAGGCCTCTGGCCAGCCTCCAGTCTATGACTGTGGGGGAGCTTGG
The DNA here is from genome assembly GCA_026776725.1 of Gnathonemus echidnorhynchus. Taxonomy (NCBI): domain Eukaryota; kingdom Metazoa; phylum Chordata; class Actinopteri; order Osteoglossiformes; family Mormyridae; genus Gnathonemus; species Gnathonemus echidnorhynchus. The sequence goes on along the minus strand of JAODJU010000002.1, from coordinate 2,047,355 downwards.
TTCTCAGCCACATGGCTGATACTAAACACAAAAAAGAACAGGATGGACAGCAACACCTGCTGGCCAAAAATGGGAATAACAGACAAAGCAAGGACTGATTCTGACAGCTTATGGTATGGATACATTTTGTTCACATTGTAAGTAATTCTGGAAAAATAACAAAGCTAGTTGTGTTCACTTCATTTGAAGCTTCTCCATTAGTCTTGTCATTTTCTAACCAACGGGTAACTCTTCTTTAACGATATAAGCAAATTAATGCATGACGTAATTGTTCATATCTCAAAACAAGAGAGTGCACATCCTATCTCTATGCAATATTATAACAGACCTAAACAATCAGCATCATTCACACCAGGATCTTGTGATCTCACTGGACAACTCTCTGATCTGTCCTTCAGTCACTGCACGCCACCTCAGGGTTACCAAGGACAATCACCTGTCCTTTTCCTCTCATGTTGCTGTTCATATCTATGTTGATTTCTCCTCTTCAACACTGGAAGGATTCGTCCATTTCTTTCCACACAGGCCACTCAGATACTTGTTCAATCTCTTCTCATCTCGAGACTAGACTACTGTAAGTCACTCCTAGCTGGTCCGCCTCTGAGCACCATTCATCCTCTTCAACTGACCCAGAATGCAGCTGCTCGACCCGTTTTCAACCTTCTCAAGTTCTCCCACACCACACCATGGCTGTGCTCCCTCCACTGCTTCCTGTAGCTGCCCGCATCAGATTCAAAACACTGATACTCACCTACAAAGCCAAAAAAGTCCCAGCACCCCCCTACCTAAAAGTACTTATCTCACCCCGCACTGCACTTATCCACGCTCCCTCTGATCCTCCAGCACCACTCGACTGATCCCACCATCTCAGTTCAGTTCAGTTAATTTCTATACTACATTTCAGACTATCAAGGTTGGCACAAAATGCTGTACAAATCATAAAAGCAAAGAGGACAAACACATACAAAATCATGACAATAGACTCCTATACTGAATTAAAAGCCAAGAATAAAAATGAGTTTTTAACCAAGCTTTAAACATGGACAATGTTGGCGCCCGTCGAATCTGCAGGGGAAAATTGTTCCACAATGTTGGGCTTGCAGTCGTGAATGCACAATTTCCCCTAAGCTTCAGCCTAAATATTGGGATCAGCAACAGGCTTTGGTCTACTGATCTCAAAGTCCTATTCGGAACATACGGATTTAAAAGCTCCGACAGATAAGTGGGAGCAAGACCATTAAGGGATTTGTAAACAAATATTGGTATTTTAAATTCAATCCCAAAACACACCTGGCGCATCAAGGCACAAGGAAGACTTGCACTGAGACTCTTCTCTGTTTGGGCACTTATGTGGTGGAATGAACATCCCCTAGATGTCTGAACAGCTGGGCTGTTGGGTGCCTTTTCATTGTAATTAGGCTAAATCATGTTCTTCACATTAATGGTGAATTGCACTGAGAATAATAACAATGACTAAAGACCTACCAGTTTCAGAAGTACTTGTTTTAGCTCTTCTAGTATTACTGTATTCTTATTTATTCTTATTCTTGTACTCTTATTTAAACAAAAAAAAACTGTATTTTGCCAGCAGAGTTTTTAGATGGGTGTTATTCTTAATCCCGCCCGTCCTCCACAGCTGCCTCTGTTGTCTAACGGACTGGCCGCCTCTTCTGTGGGTGACGTCCCTGTGGCCGTCAGTGCCGGTCAACCCTGTAGGCGATTTTATGCAGCCACCTGCAGAGTCATCTTCTCAGGGGGTGCCTCAACATATTCTATATGAACAAAAGCATTCTGACACCTGGCCATTACACATACAGGACATTTTATGACATCCCATTCTAAATCGATAGGCGTCAAAATGGAGTTGGTCCCCCCTTTGCAGCTATAACAGCTGCCGCTCTTCTGGGAAGCCTTTCTACAAGATTTTGGAGTGTGTCTGTGGGAACTTTTGCCCATTCATCCAGAAGAGCATTTGTGAGGTCAGGCACTGATCTCCATTCTAGTTCATCCCAATGGTGTGTGATGGGGTTGAGGTCAGGGCTCTGTGCAGACCAGTCAAGTTCTTCCACACTAAACTCACCCAACCATGTCTTTATGGACCTTGTTTTGTGCACTGGGGCACAGTCATGCTGGAATAGAAAAGGGCCTTCCCCAAACTTCCCACAAAGTAGGAAGCATAGAATTGTCCAAAACTCTTGGTATGCTGAAGCATTAAGAGTTCCCTTCACTGGAACTAAGGGGTCTTGCCCAACCCCTGAAAAACAAGCCCATACCATCATCCCTCCTCCACAAAATTTTGCAGTTGGCACAATGCAGTCATGCAGGTAACGTTCTCCTGGTATCTGCTACACCCAGACTTGTCCGTCAGACTGCCAGACAGAGAAGCGTGATTCGTCACTCCACAGAACACATTTCCACTGCTTCAGAGTCCAGTGGCGGCGTGCTTTACACCACTGCATCTGATGCTTGGCATTGCACTTGGCCCACACCATGGCACTGCTTGGCCCACACCATGAATGCCATAGGAAGTTTGGACCACTCCCGTTACTGAGTCAGCAGGGCATTGGTGACATTTACGCATATCAGCACTCGGCAGCCCTGCTCTGTTACTTTACGAGTAAATGTTGTTCCTAAATGCTTCCACTTTGCAATAAATCCGCTTACAGTTGACCGTGGAATATCTAGCAGGGAAGGAAATCCACAAACTGATTTATTGCGAAGGTGGCATCCTATGACAGCACCATGCTTGAATTCACCGAGCTCTCCAGAATGATCCATTCCTTCACGAATGTTTGTCAACCTGACTGCACGGCTAGGTGCTTGATTTTATACACCTGCAGCAATGGGTCTGAATGAAACGCCTAAATTCAATGAATGAAAGGTGTTTCCCAATACTTTTGCCATATAGTGTATGCAGCCCCCTAGTGGGTGGACCGGGACTGGTACCAAGGAGTGAAAGGAGGCCACTTCCTTGTAAGAAACACACACATTTATACTTCCTGGGCAATTCAGAGATGCAGGTTAATTGCAGCGCTGTCTGAAATGACAGTGCTACCCCCTGAGCCACCTTCTTTCAAAAAAAAGTTCAAAATCGGAATACATGGTGAAAGAAATAATCCGTCAATCTGTCAATTATTCTGTCACACGAATGTTGCAGTTGCGCTACTTGTTGCTTTAGTTTTCCCCGTCTTTCCACTAGAGGGGGCCCGCAACAAAGTTTTTTTTTTTTCATATTTACTCTGAAACAGCCAGACATTAAGGAAAGCCAAGGTCACACTTCTTTACGCAGCAGGATAAGTCACAGATGTCCTTTGGGTTATAGGACAGGGCTAGTGAGATAGTGATCGTTCCTTTGTGGAAAAATAAACATTTTAACTGGAGCTGTAACAGCATAGCAGGGATACCTGAATGATTAGCATTGAACTTGAAAGTGTTATCCATAATAATGAGTGGTAACCTTTAAATGGTGTTTCATCCTTGGAGTAACCATGAAGCAATTCATTTGGGGGATTCTAGAAGGAGTTTAATATTCTAAAGAAAAGACAGAGGTAGATGTCAGAGTAAATGTCACGATAAAAATGGAATTTTAACAATGATCCCACGTTTCCTCTGTGACGGAAGAAATAGAGCATTGCATTCTGGTTTTGCCTGTGCATAAATACCGCGAAACTTAACCCCAGTGCCTAGGACTACAAAGGAAGAAAATACTTTTTTCATAGCATGAAAACAGAATGCTGCATAAAGTGAAACAGACCGTCATTTACCTTCTCACAATCTGTCAGCCTCGTTGGTAACCAGAGGAGTAAAACTAGATTCACTCGTGTCATTTAACACCAGACAAAATATCATTACAACTGCACAAATGTTTTAGAAAAATTCCAGCCAGAAACAAAACCAGAATTCTCAGAAGGTTCAGTCTGGGATTTTCATCCTCTCATTTAAAATTGGACTTGATTTGTTGGGCACGGATCAGTGTGAAATACAGGCTTTTCCCCATTCTGATTCTTCCAGAGATCCACGGTGACATCTGGAAAGTAGTCTTTTCCGCCTTATTCTCCAATTGAGTGAGGCTGTACAAAGATGACTTACAAGCTTCTCTTCTCCACAGCAAAGGAGTCGATTGTTCTGCACGACATATGATTCCCTAAGCCAGAGATTCCTCTTCAAAACACTCTTACTATATAAGACTGGCAAGTCAGTGCTAACTGTTACAATGAGAAGTTCAGCCAAAGTATATATGGACACCGAACGTGATACCTCAGACCAGGGAGGCCCTAAGACCATCACAAAGCCTTAGCTAATGCTCAACTGCAGCTCCCAGAAGCTCCTGATATTTACATCAGGGACACATAAGCCTCCAAACTCAGTTTCTAGCTATACACTTGATTGTCACATTTTTGTCACAAAACTCTTTAAATGAATATTCTTCAAATGCTTCCATAGCATTACGAAGTCTGTGGCCTCTGTATCTCTAACTTTCCCCATATAACTGATAGCAGAATTACTGATATCTTAAACATGTTGAATATATAATTCTTGATTCACTTGCTGCTTTTGGATATACAATTACTGCCTTCAATATTTCAGTATTATCACCGGTTTGATATAACCGGTGCATCTGTGAATGATGACGAGGATATGGATGTAGAGTTCTTTACTATTTGAAATTCTGTACAAATGTATAATGTATAAGACTAACAGTTTTAACAGCTGCACCAACACCAAGCCAGCAACCCTGGTTTATCAGGTAAGATTTTATTTGGTCTTTTTGCTCCTTGAGATGTAAACAACTGGATTATGAGCTGAACTCTGGTCTAATGAAATCTGATCATGTAGAAACCAGTCGTGAATCGAACCTTTCATTAACTAAACAGAAGTACTATAGACATGAGTTCCTGGATGCTCTGTAACAGGGAGGTAATTTAAGTCACTGCCAGTTTTCCGGGGCTTGGAACTGAGCTATGTTAAGTAAAAATCTGATTTACTGAGCAGGAAGACAGCAGCGTAATATAAGACTGCATTTGTCATACAAAATTCCTCATATATGAAACACTGTGAATAAAACTGGTCATAGTGGATATGCAATGTGAATTGAATAGGCTTTGAGATTTTTACATTGGCTGGTATCAGAGCAGCTTAAAATGAGCAGAAATCAAATTCCTTTGCGACATCTACCTTCTGTATTATGGCATTGTAGTGTGTTGTAGTAAAAACTTAACATCAAACAGATGTTGATGAAATGCAATCCCGCATGTCAGGCATTGGCAAATTCCTGCATCTGAATTTTCTGAAGCTGTTTTTGATATGCTTTTTTTGGTGAAAATAGTTCGAAAAGGTTGTCCGAGGTATGAAATATGTTCTATGGAGAAGCTCTGGAAGTTCATTCAGAGTCTACATGATGTGATATTTACATTAGTCCACGATTAGAACAAGAACCCTGTAATGGATAAGTGGTTGGAATATGGATGGATGGACAGATGGATGGATGATGGATGGATAGATAGATAGATAGATAGATAGATAGATAGATAGATAGATAGATAGATAGATAGATAGATCCATCCATCCATCCATCCAAGATCTGTCTGTCCTGTCCCTGTGTTGGTAAGTGAGGCCATGACATGGAGTACAGAGTTTTGTAAAAGCTGGAACCTATGACCCATCAGAGACAGCCTCTGAAACAGCCTCTGAAACAGCCTCTGAGACAGCCTCTGAGACAGCGACACCTTGCAGCTGAGTCATGGCTGCAAGGCTGTTCCTGAGGGTGACTTTGTTTGGGAATAAATGACAGAACAGACCCGAGTCCATCAGGTCACCGAAAAAGGCCTTTTATGGGACGCAAAGTAGTCGCTGACCCCTCCTGCTCTGACTCAGCCACTGTGGTCAGCTGAGCCGTTCTGCTGTTCTCCCTCTGGCTTCAGGTCAGTCACACTCAATTGTTCTGCATCACGGTGATGACATCACAGATTTATCATGAACCTCACAGTGTGGTCAAGTTCACGCAAACACAGGGCTCTATATACTGTAGTTAGCCTATGTCCAAAACCTCTAATTTTACATAGGCAATAAATACTGGTTTTCGACATGACATTTGCTACATGATAAAACTGCAATAATGTGCAGATTAGCCAGTGAATTGTCAGTACGCACACATGCATGGAGTGTACATGTTACACCACGGAAAACACAGGAAATTTGACCAACATATTAAAGTGTAATTAATGACAAACCAATCACAATTGTAATTCCCATTTCTCCCACAAAGGAATTTTTTTTTTCCTATAGTGATTATTTTTTAAAGTGCAGTAACATATTATAGATGTGGTGTCTGGTTTCACTGGGGGATTCAGAATTCCCACATCAGTGTGGTGCTTCTACAAACCAGTGAAGACTTTAAATGTTGAGAATTGTTTGACAATTCTGGCTGAAACTGCAGCCAAGGTAAACAGGTGTGTGTGTGTGTGTGTGTGTGTGTAAGCACACGTGCTTGAGCATGCAGGGGAGAAAGGGATTTGGCAGCAGGCGACTCTCTAGAAAACGCAGAGAATGTAAGAACCGCCTGTGAACTCTTTCCAGAGCCGCTCTGTCATTTCCTTAGCGACTGAAAACAAACATTCTCACTTTCATGGAGGAAGTGACTCAACCTTAGCATTCTGTGATATTCCTGGGCTTAATAAACTGACCTCCCCACCTAAATTCCTGCATACTGTAAATAAGTGAAGGTTTTCACCTATTTAAATTTCATGGAGTACTGTGCATGAATAGTAATGCAACCACAAATTCTCAAAATCCAAAAAAATAATAATTTAATGTCTCTGCAATTAAGATGCGCAGGCCTACTCTTCCATTAAAGTGTACTGTTTTCAGCAAAAAAAATATATAAATAAAAAACGCAATGAATTCTAAAGCATGTAAAATAATCTAATGTGTCCTAAGCACGTCAGTTTGGGTTTGCTCAGGATCCCGGAGCGTTAAAGCCTTTTTCCAGGAATGGCCGCTTAAAGGTGGTGATGACGGTAAATCAGCATCGCGGAGTGACAGGCACAGCTGTGTCATTATCGTTGCTGATCTGGGAGGGGAAGGCAGCCGGAGAGCCCGAATCGCTCCAACAACGGGACCACTTCTAGCTAAACTCCCGCTGCCTGGCTCGTCGCCAGTCCCCCCGCACCGCGGCTCAGCGCCGGCTCTCCCTCGCTTTCTCTCTCCTTCTTCTCTCCCTTCTTGCCAAACTCTCAGACACGCTCATTCCAGCCATCCCGGGCAGCAGAATAAGACGCTGAAAAAAAAACGACCCAAGAAGGGCCATTTAACTTTAGATGATTCACTTCTACTTCTTCGGATCACTTTTATATATCTTAATGCTTTTTAGGCGTTGCAGCATTGTTATTCGGAAAGACGCGACTTAGAGTTTGTTTTTTCTTGCAGGGGAGGAGAAAAAAAAAGTAAACTTTGTTTTCCTACTCGATCTTTTAAGAGGCGAGTTGAGCACATTGGCAGCTCCTTTTTCCGCCGTGGCGCAGCGAATTTTAACTGGCGAGAAAGAGGCGAAAAGAGGTGGTCGGCACCGGATAGAAGACGTCTTTGCTGGGCACCTTTCAGGCTCCGTGCGCTGCCTCCCCTCGCCCTGCCGCGGCCCCGCGGAGTCGATAAGGATGCCAGCATGCCCCCCCTGACCATCTCCCATCTCTTTCTCTTCTGGCTGGGTGTCCAGAGGCTGGCGTTCGGCGCGGAGCGCCCCGCGGGTCTGGAGCGCTTCAAGGTGGTCATCGCTCCGCTGATCTGCAAGCGGACGTGCCTGAAGGGACAGTGCCAGTACACCTGCGAGCAGGGCAACAACACGACGCTGATCGGCGAGAACGGCCGCTCCACGGACACGCTGACCGGGCCCGGCTTCCGAGTGGGTGCGTAAATCACGGGGCGCGCCGCGGACACCGGTTCTTCAGTAATAAAACTTTTATCTTTAAAGTGACATAAACATTAGAAATATAATAAAACAAATGGGAAAAAAAAATCATGATTTTTTTTTTTTGCACCAGGAAAAGTTTAATATAACTCGGATCCAAAGAGTCGCGTTTTACTATTAAAGCAAAATGCACTGGTTCTAGTTAAATTGTTATGCCTTATCAAAAATCTGATAAAAAAAATACTACTTTTTATCTTACTGTAATTGTACTGTTGGCCTTGGCGTAGAGCACACTTGAAATGATGTTTTTATTTTGTGGTCTTGTTGTCGTTTTTTTAGTTTTTGAAATAAATGCTTTTCTTAACTGTCAACTCACGAAATATTAAATATTGGCAAATCAATAAGGTCATTACATGCTTCAGTTAAGGACGCTGACAGTTATCCGATTGTCGACGGGTATCACTATAACAGGCAAGATCACATGCATTTAATTTACAATCCATTATGTAATAATTTGCCCATTTATAAGATTTGTTGACATTTTAAAATATTCCTCCTGAATGTTTGTAAAGTAGGTTCTTTAAAAACCAAATATATCTTCCAAATATATGAAATCGATTTCACTGAAATACGTTGCTGATTGAATACATTTATGAATTTTAGGGTATTCAGGTTTGCCATTTTCTAATGAAATGAATGAGGCACAGTTTAAACATGTTTAAGCAGTTTCTGTGATGATTATGTATTTAAGGGAATTTTCTTGTGCAGGATTAGTTGTTTAATGTTCACAGTGCAGCTGGTTGTACAGTGAGCCCTCATTTAATTTAATTTAATTTAATAATATATAATTTTATATATTTTATTAGGGGTGTGATGGAGTACTGGACTGTTCTAATGAAAACAGAAAACTGAAAAACGTGCCAGGGTTCTTATTTTTTATACTTTTTATACTGCACTTAATTTGACCCGGTGTTTGTTAATGAAAGTCTGAATCTGACTGGATCAAAATGCAGTCACTCATCGGTGCCGACCACAGAGAGACAGTGACACATTTGTTCTGCTTGTTCAGCAGATTGTCAGTGTAGCATGGTCCCACCCTGTCCTTGTGTGGGACAGCGTGCCACACGGTCGCCGGCTCACTGGGGGCACTGCAGCAGCTTCTGCCGGAGACTGAGAGCTGACTGGTGCTTTAATCGTACCCCCCTCCCCCCGGCCCCCCCACTCCCATAATTGCTTGGATATGATGAGCCGTGAAAAATATTTTGTGATAAAAGTATCTGTTTTTTATTTGTTATTGATTCTATACTTGGCCCTGTTTTCCCCACATAAAGGATTCTGGAGATATTTTCTTTTCGAGTTCTTAATTATGTTGTGGACGGACTCGACTTTGCTGTAGAAATAGTGCAAAAATAAACTAGAGTGTCATGGCAAGGAAAATGAAAGGAAGTCTATTTATAAGATGAAACAGCAAGCGGGGGAATGCATAGGGACGCTTGGGTTCAGTTTGCCATGCTCAGCTGATGGAAGTTTCATCTCCTGGCTGGTGAAAATGTTTGGTCTCATCCAAAATACAGTGAAGATCAGTCCAGTCATAATTACTGGTGTGAAAATCTTAATTTCTACATGTCCTGTGCAAGTGACGTACACTATATGGACAAAAGTATTGGGAGACTTGGCCATAACACCTACAGGAACTTTTATCACATCCCATTCTAAATCAGGCATCAATATGGAGCTGGTCCCCCTTTGCAGCTATAACAGCTGCCACTCTTCTGTGAAGGCTTTCCACAAGATATTGGAGTTTGTGTCTGTGGGAATTTTTGCCCATTCATCCAGAAGAGCATTTGTGAGGTCTGGCACTGATGTTGGACATGAAAGCCTTGCTCACAATCTCTGTTCTAGTTCATCCCAAAGGTGTTTGGAGTTGAGATCAGGGCTCTGTGCAGGCCAGTCAAGTTCATCCACACCAAACTCACCCAACCATGTCTTTATGGACTTTGCTTTGTGCACTGGGGCACAGTCATGCTGGAACAGAAAAGGGCCTTCCCCAAACTTCCCACAAAGTTGGAAGCATATAATTGTCAAAAATGTCTTTGTATGCAGAAGCATTAAGAGTTCCCTTCACTGGAACTAAGGGGTCTTGCCCAACCCCTGAAAAACAACCCCATGCCATCATCCCTTTTCCACAAAATTTTGCAGTTGGCACAATGCAGTCAGGCAGATAACATTCTCCTGGTATCTGCTACACCCAGACTCATCCATCAGACTGCCAGACATCTGACGCTTGGCACTGCACTTGGTGATGTGGGTCCTGCATGCAGCTGCTCGGCCATGGAAGCCCATTCCATGAAGTTCTCAACAGTTATTGTGCTGGGGTTAATGCCAGAGTAAGTTTGGAACTCTGTAGTTATTGAGTTAACAGAGCATTGGCAACATTGACACACTATGTGCTTCAGCACTCAGTGACCCCGTTCTGTTGCTTTATGTGGTCTGCCACTTCATGGCTGAGTTTCTGTTGTTCCTAAATGCGTCCACTTCGCAATAATGCCACTTACAGTTGATTTTGTAATATTTATCATGGACGAAATTTCACAAAATGACTTATTGTAAAGGTGGCATCCTATGACAGCAACACGCTTGAATTCACTGAGCTCTTCAGAATGACCCATTCTTTCACAAATGTTTGTAAACTGCAAGGCTAGGTGCTTGATTTTATACACCTGTGCCAGTGGGTCTGAATGAAACACTTTAATTCAATGATTATGAGGTGTGTCCCAATACTTTTGTCCATATATTGTATATTTGTGGCAACCAGTACACATGTTCTTCCCCTTCATTCTCCTTATGAAAAAGTAGTTACTAAGCAGTTACTAAACAGATACTAAAATAATCCAGTTACGTTAATTCTCCTTTTTGTTATTCGACTGGAAGGTTTTGTTTGTCTGTAAGTTGTACATGGTGTACGGTACAGAGCGAATCCAATAGCTGTAAGGGGGTCCGTGTGTGAAGCCTCCGCAGCTCTGTGGGGTGAATCTAACTGGGATTACGTCCAGTTGTGTGGATTTGTTCCTCAGGGACAGCAGATTGAGGTCTTTTTGATGCTGTTCATTTGCCTTGTTTAATGAGGTTTTCTGCTCGTGTCCCTCTGATTCTGTGTGCGTGAGATCAGAGATGTATGCTTCCTGGCGTGTTCGGTGATTATGCCCCCAGCTGAGTCATGCTGCAAGCTACTTGCCCACTTTGCAAATTGTGGTCTTGGATGTAGATGACATCATTGTTGGGAGTAAACTGGCTCTCAGCACGGATCAGACTGGAAATCTATAGGTCTGATAGCCAATGCAGCCAAAGATATCCTGAATGTACAAAACGGTAACTATTTACTGTGCTACAGGCCACATTCTTACTGCTTGCATGACGTTTGTAGGTAACTTTTGCAATGTACGTATTAAAGAATTTAAGAATTTAAATGCCTGTGTTGTCCTACATAAGAATGTCTAAAGACCAACAGCAAAACTGAAAAGTTTGCAATAAGTACGTGGGGTAGCATGTCACTCAGTAGGTATGGGATTGGTGCCCTGTTAAGGGTTCAAACACCACAGCTGGGAGAATAATCACATGGCCACTGGGCCTTCAAGGAAGGACCTCAGCCTCAGCCGCTCCAGGGACTCTGGCTGACCCCGAGTCTCTTCACCTTTGTCGCTTTGGAAAAAAGCATCTTCTGCATAAATTAATGTGATGTACAGCTGTGTCGACAGCAGCTACTGTGTTGCCTAAAAATGCTGGTCAGACACACTGCTGTCAGAAAACTTAAGCTGCATTTCTCAATTCTGCCTTTAATTCATCCCCCTTATGTTTTTTTTTGTAGTAAGATTACAGCCTGAGGAATGTGGTCTCCTTTAATCACATGACCTTTTGTGATTGTTAAGCAGTTTTAGTGATCAGGATTATCAGTATACACCTACACAAGACATATTCATTAAAATTCCAATTTTACAGTGACATGGGGGTGATATAGCCATCCTATTGTGTGATATAGCCATCCTATTGGGTGATATAGCCATCCTATTGGGTGACATAGCCATCCTATTGGGTGCTAAAGCTCTCTCAAACCCCGCCCCCTCCCAAGCACTGGTCCAATGAATGGAAAGTGCAGGCAAGAAGTTAACGTGCTACTAACCAGCCTCTCTTGGGTCCCTAAGTTCCTCCTGTGTTTTCACGCTGCGGTGACCTCTCAGTGTCAGACGGCTGACAGGTTCTTTAAAATCGCAGATCTTGATTGAGTCCGTCCCCAGACAGCTGTACTCCAGAGCTCTCACTGATGGGCAGCTCACTGGTGGTTTTGGAGTGATGTACCTGCGAAGCTTTTCACCACGAAGGGTGACAGATTTGGATTAAACCTGGTTTGAAGTTTTCACCTACCCGCCAACATGGACTTTGGGGTTGAATGCGTTGCTATGAGAACAACGCACCTTGGTTACTGGAAACGGCATATCTGTAAATTTCCAACCTCTGCTCAGCTTACGTTTATCAACAGATGCATAATGGGTGTAATTTTTAGAATTTTGTCACTTAACTGTCCCTCAGCTGCTTTCTGTCTTTTTTGAGTCTTGGAAGCGAATTGTGACCACAATGATGCATTAGTTGCGATGCGCGGCTGTTTTGATGCCGCCCTCTACATAATGAGTTGGAGCAGAAGCAGAGTCCAGACTCGTCGCTTGCAGTAGAGCTGAGCTTTAGCAAGGAGTCTCCACAGTGTGCAGATATTTCCAGCATGGCATGCGGCTGTATGGCTCTTGCATCGAAGTTTTTCGCAGTTTCGTGTCTGTACGTCTTTCCAGGTCGTTACTGTAACTCACACAGCTCCCAGTGTGGCGCTCAGTTATGGGTTCAGTGCCATGACGCCCAGCGTCTGGGGAGTCCCTGGCGTGTTCTCAGCCTCCACCGCCCCCCCCCCAAACTTCTGGGAAGATAGTGAGTCATCGTCTTTTTGATGTACCTCCACAACCGTACAGTAGTGTAGTATATGCTGTGTATTTGCATAGTGCTTCAAATACGTCCTCTGAAGAGTAACTAAAGGTGAAAGAACTGGGGCTCGGAACTTTTATACTCTGGGGTTCTCTTTTAGTTAGCTATCTCGCTGGGTTTTTTACGTATTTATGATTTGTGACATTCGTAGCTCAGTTTAATCTCGTACTGCTCTCTGGACGGGTAGGCCGTCGTGCAAGGCACTCACGTCTGTCGGGGCACAGATCTCCCCTTGTTCCTGGAAATCGTGGCGAGCCGTGAGAGTGGGGGCCTGCCACAGTGCTGTTTGACGCTCCCGGGACGCGGTAATTGTGACTCGGGGCCAACAAACGCCCTCATTTGTCCTGCCCAGATGTTCCAGCAAAGGGGACAAACGTCGTGCCGTTTGAGCCGCGGGGGGCGGTAATCCTCATACTCCGCAACATGCCGTAGAGCGGTAGAGGCGCCGCTATGTTGGGGGTAAAGCAGAAAAGGCCCAGATGCAGATGAAAATTACTGGGCATTAGCAAGGTCTTGTTCTGTGGTTCTGGGGAGCACTTGCCCTTGTTTTTGTTTGCTTAAATGACTCACAGATACCATAACTGCTGCCTTATGTCAAATGAGTTGTTTTAGTTCCTACTCTTGTTACTTGTTGCAGTTTAATTACTGTTTTGATTTATAGTATGTAACGTTCCCCGTGTGTTCCCTAGAGCATTTTGGCATTATCGCAGGGAGTCTATGAGCGTGATGTCATCGGGTGTTCGGCACAGCCTGTCAGCTTGCCACCGTCAGGCGAATGGGGCTTTCGTTTTATCTTTCTCATGCGTCCCTTGGATTGGCTGCAGCGCAGATGTTGGACCTTATGTTAGTTCTCTGATAGGTGATTGGGCATGACTGACGTATTGATCAGCCAATTAAATCCAATAAACCCGCCGATAAAGCATCAATGATGTTGACAGAATGAGCTCCCTCACGGGAGAAAATGCTGAGGCGTGATACATGTACTATCCAGGGGGATAAGAGTGACATAAATCATATAGTTTTTTTTTTTTTTTTGTGCAAACGCAGTTAATTTGTAAGGTGTTTTAGTTAAACAACAGACATCATACTTTAAATTTGCTCTTGTTGGAGAGGTCAACATTTTGAATGGTTTGGTGTCTCCGGTTGGTCCTTGGTGACGGTCTCCCTACCGGATCAGCAGATCCTGGTCCCCTCAGGATCAGTGACGTGAGGAGTGTGACCCTCCCCACTGGCAACCAAAGAGTCAAAGTGAATGTATATGTGTTTTTTATAGCTGAACAGGGCCAGATCTTTGAGAATAGCGCTCCTGGAACAGATGTCCAGCATAGGAATCCACACATACAGTGTCCCCCTGCTTTTCCTTCTCTATGAGCTGATCCTCACCCTATGTCTGTGGAACGTGGTTTCATTCATTCCCTCATGTCTTCGGGTCCTTCGTTCTGCGTTTTCCTGCGCGCTGCTCTTTTCTGCGCCATTTGTAGTCCGGCATCACCAGGTGTTCGCCTCGCTCCCGCTTGCTTAAGAGATTCAGCACCGTAACTTCTCTCCCGATATATCGACTCGAAAACAGGACTAAGTCTTGAGATTGTTCTCTTGCTGTAATGTGATGTAGTCCAGCAGTCTTGCTTCTAAAGCGACGGGCACTTTTTCTTTTTTTTTTTTGAAATGTCACGAATTGCAAACTTTCAGCCTTTAGTTTTTCAGTTACGGCCAGTTGACCCTGCGTTTAGACCTTGGAAGCTCTGCCATTAAAAGCAGTATTAGCATTATAACATGAAGCAATCTGTCAAACGACGGTTTTCTGCAGATATAGGTCAATACACAGAAATTCAATGTTTTAAATTACCGTAACACATCAGGTAACATCGCTGTTCTTCTGCCCTCGCACAAACTTAATACCTTTTTATGTGGGGGGCTTTTAGCATGGTTGATTTTTTTTCCCTCCAGAACTTCTTGTATAGACTAGTTCACACATCTCGCCTTATTTGTGAGCGCTGTACGGTTGATGTGGGCTTACACCTCAATGTTTACACAGGTGGTGTGTGGGGCTTTAATGCCGTCTGAGGATATGGGGGCGCCAGCAGGGAGTTTAGGCCAATCAGTCAATGAGAAGGAAATCCATCTGCGGACAGGCACAGAAGCAGCACATGGAATGATTGGTCGGCGCGAGTCAGCGAGGACAGGGCTAATTTAAACACTCAACTCTCTGCGGACAAATTTAATTACGATTAACTGGACAGGAGGTTCCATAGTACAGTGTGAAAAAACTCAGTGAAATATCCACATTAGACTGTTGCGTTGTTGACAGTAGGTGTTTCAGTGTTGACATTAAGTTTTACAATGTGTCTATGTATATGGACGCCGTAATGGTAGGTGGGCATAATCTATCGAGTCAGTTCGGAGTTCTGTCGACTGTGAGTGCAGCTCGCTAACATAGAAATTTATATTTTGCTTATTCATTATTAAAAAGGACTGTGACGGGAACGAATGCTTAAAAGTATGATTTGCGTGTTTAATAACTGCTGCCATCTCACTGTACTCATGTTGGAAGTATTGTTATCGAATCTGTAGTGAAAAAAAGAGAGAAGGAGAGGAGACTTTCTGAGAAGGCGTGTAATTTCACATTCCATCGTAGCGGAATTTCAGGAAGGCAACTATAAAAGGCGGTTGGTGGGTTTAGCTGGGGAGTCTGGAGCGACATCAATGTAAGCGCTGGCTCCTGCCAGACGGATGACTGAGTGGGCACGGGGGGCGGGGGGGGGAGAGAGAGACCCCCGGGGCAGGGATCTCTGGATCTTATCCCATCCATTGCATGTGTTTGCCATTTTAGCTCTGACGTTTGAGGACTCATACGGGCTCAGCTTCACAAGGGTGACCAACGTGGGGCTGGTGTACTGCTCAGCAGGTTAGGATGTTGTATCTTTAATCAAAAGGTTGCTAGTTCGAGTCCTGGGGTTGGCAGAGTGATGTCACTGTTGGGCCCTTGAGTGAGGTCACTAACCCCCGATGCCCCAGTGACTGTGTGACTCTTGGTTGTGTGTCACTTTGGATAAATGCTAAAGAAATATAAATGCAAGAATATAATGCTAACCTTTATGTAGGGTGACAGTATGTGAAGCATCACAGAACCGCAAACCGTCTGATCTTCTACCCAGATGGTAAACAGAAGCTGTCTGTGCTCATGTCTGTAATCAGAGGCTGTCATCTCCATACCTGCCCGGCCCATCTAATCAG
This sequence comes from Gnathonemus echidnorhynchus, assembly GCA_026776725.1. Classification (NCBI taxonomy): domain Eukaryota; kingdom Metazoa; phylum Chordata; class Actinopteri; order Osteoglossiformes; family Mormyridae; genus Gnathonemus; species Gnathonemus echidnorhynchus. The sequence goes on along the minus strand of JAODJU010000002.1, from coordinate 2,031,193 downwards.
TGAATGTGGCAGTGAGTTTCCATGGTGAGCGAGGCCTGTTTGATGCACACGGGCCCAGTATAATCGCAGCATGTCCACGGGAACTCTCAGCTTATTAAGAAGGCCGGGCCTGTGGAGAAGCCGCCCAGGCCCCCGACAATGGCGCATTCCCTGGTGTGCTGCAGTCAGCGCTCGAGTGGGGGCAAAGAGAGGGAGGGGGAGAGAGAGGCGTAGTAAACACCACCCAGCAAGTCGGGGCAGTGAGGGGGCTGGGACAGCTATGATCATAGTTATTATCCCATTCTGACTAATCAAAGCAGAGTGAAGGGCGGGGTGCGTGGGGGGGGGGGGGGCGAGGAGAGCAGCCGCTTGCCTATTTTAGGATGGAATAACGTGCTGCTGAGGGATCCTGGGAATGCTGGAGAATGTGAAGCCTCCCAGAAGTGTCTGCTGCCCGCGTCTGGTGCACGGCGCCCGCATTCCAGTCAGGAGCAGCGGCGCCTGGTGCAGGTGTACCTACGCCCCCCCCCGGGGGCTGCCCAACATCACTGCGGAAAAATCTGTGCTGTCATTCCGTAACGTCTGGCAGAGAGACCCATTCTAATATCCTGCCGACTCTAACCGTGATGCTGGAATTTCTTCTTTCGCCCCTTACCCACTTACCTCTTGGTGTAGAATTGACATTAGCCCTCTTTTTTTGGGGGGGGGGGGGGGGGGGGGGTCAGCGAGCCACACGCCTCACTGTGTACACAGCTTCTTAAATGTTCCATAGTGCACAGTGACAATGTGGAGAACCGCGGGCCGTAATTGGAAGGCTGGCAGGGAGCAATTATGCAATGGTGGGAAAAAATGTGGCCTCATTGCAAATGAGTGTCGAACTGTATGTACAGTGCTGGCCGGCTCAAGATGCAGCACGTTTGCGGGTATCATTAAAACTGAGGGAATTGTACTGTGCGGAAGGGTTGGGGTCTGGGGGGCGTCTTAAGGGAGCCTTTTTCCGGCCTCATGCTGCGTGCAAATCTGCAAGGAGAGGAATTCGTGTTCAGGAATTTTAGTCAGCTGTTTTATTGTTTTTTTTGCGTACAGACTGGCAAAATGGTGGTATTTGTATATTTTAAAAAAATCACCAGAAATGGGCGCAGTGTGGCTCAGCGGGTTAGGACACTGTGCCAGTGATCAGAAGGTCACGGGGTCGAACCCCAATGTCAGCCGACTGTAAAGGTTCATTGGCCCCTCCCAGTTGGTCCGGAGATTTTCTGACCTTGTTCTCTCGAAGGCGTGTGTCACATTGAATGTACAGTGGGTCCTTTACTGTCACCGGCAGGTCTGGCTTTGTCCCTAGCAGACCGTAAGTCTGCAGGCTGTAGGTATTTCCTTTGTGTTCCTGTTTGTCTGTTGACGCTACGATCATCAGAGGCTAAGTAACAAAACACACTCAAAGCTCTTCCCTTTCTGGGAAAAGCACAACCAGCTAGCAGGGACTAAACCCTTGTCATCACAACCCCCCCCCTTTGTAGTGTCCCTGCTTGGGTGTTTTTCTGCTTCATTCAGCCTTTTCACCTCTCCAGCTGCTGGGGGCTCCCTTTCCGTTTGCATCCTTCACTGATAAATATTTGACATAGTGGGAGAGGAGATCCTGGCTGCCCATGGTGCAGTGCGCTCTGGGGGTTCTCTTCCTGATCCTGGCCGCCCATGGTGCAGTGCGCTCTGGGGGTCCTCTTCCTGATCCTGGCCGCCCATGGTGCAGTGCGCTCTGGGGGTCCTCTTCCTGATCCTGGCCGCCCATGGTGCAGTGCGCTCTGGGGGTCCTCTTCCTGATCCTGGCCGCCCATGGTGCAG
>JAODJU010000002.1:2011893-2029275 GCA_026776725.1 Gnathonemus echidnorhynchus | reverse complement strand
TCTGGGGGTCCTCTTCCTGATCCTGGCCGCCCATGATGCAGTGCGCTCTGAGTGTCCTCTTTCTGATCCTGGCCACCCATGATGCAGTGCACTCTGGGGGTCCTCTTCCTGATCCTGGCCACCCATGATGCAGTGTGCTCTGGGGGTCCTCTTCCTGATCCTGGCCACCCATGATGCAGTGCGCTCTGGGGGTCCTCTTCCTGATCCTGGCCACCCATGATGCAGTGCGCTCTGAGCGTCCTCTTTCTGATCCTGGCCACCCATGATGCAGTGCGCTCTGGGGGTCCTCTTTCTGATCCTAGCCCTCTGCTTTTTACAGCACTGGAAAGCTTTTTACTTCCTGCTGTTAGCAGTGCGGCCGCCTCTGAGAGGTGTAGCCTTTCAGGGTTAACTGCAGATATTAAATCACGGGACGCATTTCATGCTTTCTTCCATTGTAGCTGAACATGAAAATAGCATGACACAGCTTTTGTGAGAATTTCCATAATTCATTTTCTTCATGGCTGTTCTCCCGTTCCTTACTTCATGGTCTTTTCTGATGCTGAACCAAAGATTTTTTTCAAAAGTGTTTTTTATTGATTTTTTTTGCAAATATAAATTCAAACAATAAAAAGGAAAAAATACAACTTTGCCAGGAAGTGTTTTATTAACCGTCTATGATGGGTGTTCAGTAGCAGTCAGTCTTATTTACTTGGAGACCTTTCCAGCTCTCTGTAACTCCTCATGTTGTCATAATCCTTTCCTTCCCAGGCATGACCTATAGAACTGAGGTTGGGGGGGCACCTAGCCCCGTGCCCCGATAATTCTTGTAACATCATTATGAATGATGTAATGAACAATAACAAAAAATAACCTACACATAATTCATGCAGATCAAAAACTTTATCAATATAAGTCTGAGAATAATTTCTGAAAGGTTATATCTGAGTTTCAGAACCAGACAGACATGTGACTTCATGGTGCTGCCTTGTCCATGTTCCCGGGCCCTGACTGTACTGTCTATGTACCAGTAATAGAGAACAGAACACTGATTAGGTACCGTCCATGACATTGGTCGCTCTATCCTGCGTGTGATTGGACGAAATTATTTGTGGTCCTGTCCGTTGGATTTGTGCTTTTGGTCCAGACAGTGACTGATGGTGATTGAACAAGGCTCATAGGTTGAAGTGTTTGTCTCTCAGGGCTCCTGACTTCTGGCCCTGTAGGGGTGAAGACCTGGCCTTGAAGAACCTGTAACTGATAATCAGGATGCTGACGTCCTTGCAGTATCTGTTAGCAGTTTTATGCATTGAGAGAGCAGGGTTTGCCTATGTATTCTGTTCAAATCCTCCATCTTGGCCTTAAAGGAGAAGCGCCGTGGAGTCAGTCAGATGGCACATAAGGGCAAAGAATGTGTGGGAAGCACAAATACAGGGCACTGTACCTTTAAGGGGGGGGGGGTCAGCTTTTACACAGACACACCCCCAAGGCAGATATTATGCAAAGTCTTGCTGTTTCCCTGCTGTGTATTCTGTGAGGGAGATTGGGCCAGGGCTGAGCAAGGGGGCTAATTCCTCTTAGTAATACTGTTTATACCCATTATCCCCACCCTTCCTGCATTCCTAGTGCTTTAACCACAAGCATCTTGTTTTTTTTTTTATCATATTTTACCTTCCAGTGTCTTTCTATATAGATTTTTCCTGTACTTCTTTATACCTTCCTTAAATACCTCGTTCCTTCCATCCCCATCAGTTTTTCCTCCTTCCTCATTCTGCTCTTCCCTGCTTTCCTTGCTCCCCATTTTCTCCTCTTTCTCCCTTCCCATAATGCACCATGCCTCTTCCTCCACAAACAATGGCCCTTTTTCTCCCGGTGGTAGTTGGTACTGCCAGAGACCCGCCCATCAGGTCTGTGGTCTCCGTTGCTCACGGGGAGGGAAGCAAAACGCTGGCTTGGCTGCTGCTCTCTGCAGTCCTGCCCGGTTTTATCAGGACGCTCACTGCCCTCTGTGTGCCCCTGGGATCTCTGTTAAGGCGGAGCCTCACCCACCCATCATTAATACGACTGGAGAGGGCAGCCGCTCACTTATATCGATGCTACAATGGTTTTTCACTGGTTGCTAAGTAATATAAAAACACGTTTATGCTGATATTATTGTGGCTCTTACAACAGAATATTAAGGATGAAAGGGGGCGCTGTGGGGCATAGAGATTAGGATGCTGTGTCTGTGATCGGAAGGTTGTTTGTTCCAGTCCCAGGGTCAACAGAGTAATTTCACTGTTGGGCCCCTGAGCAAGGCCCTTAATCCTAACCGCTTTGAGAATTGGCTGACCTTGCCTTTTTGAAAAAATAATTATGCAGCGCGACATCATCCCGTAAAATGTACGCAGTTTCAGTGTTTCGTCAACAGACTGATTGCGGAGACACTTTTCAGGGGAACGGGTGTATTTGTTGCCCCTCTGAGTGAGACGGCTTAGCAAGGTAGCTCAGTAACTCAGCATGGTTGTGAGGGTGGATATGAACATCAATTTGAAATCTAGTTGAAATGATGCTGTATTTACCAGACAGATACATAGGAATGTTTCACATATGCCATCTTGTTCTCCTTAGAGACATACAGACACACATACACAGTTGAGAGCAAAATTTGGGGTCCAAACGCAGGGTCAGGCCACTTATCTGTCACCCGTGGGGCATTTCACAGGGCTAAGGGCCTTGTTCAAGGGGACTTCGACTATACCACCGCCGACGGGATTCGAACCAACGACCAACGATCCAACAGAGCCCACACACCAACCCCACAGCCCCACAACTACCTAAAAATGTCTTCTGTTCTACACAATTGAACTCTTCCAGTTTGGGTTCAAAATCAGTCCGTGGATCAGAGCATCTCGATTAGGATACAAACACAATTCATTTCCTTCAACCTCTGAACTCATATAGATTACTGTTCCCAATTTGATACAGATACAGGAGACTCATCTAAAGCTGTCTAACAATGCTAACATTTACTGTGACCCCAATATATACATTTAGCATCAGTCCCTGTGCTATTTGGAATGTTGATTGCCTATTGCAAAATAATGAAATGGAATGCATCCTGGAGAAGATCCTTCACACCGTAAAAGCATGGCTCTCCCACAACACCTGTAAAACAGTGTGTTTTTTTTCTATCTGCTTCCAGTCATAGCGACTTCCTTGGCCATCCACGGTGTTTATGTGCCTGTGGTTGCACACCAGTTTATCCCTGGCTTTCTCGCCGACTCTCCTCCACACCGAGAACCACATGACACCTTGCCGGAGAGTGGGGAGAGCTGCTGCAACCCTGCAGCCCTTTCGACGGCTGAGTTGTCTCAGAAATGCTTTCCGGAGTGTCCCAGGCACATCCCTCACCGTTTTCGTCTACGGTGCTGACCTTGTTATCTCAGTGAACCTGACTTTCCGTGGTAGCAAAGGCTTGTCATTGGCTGTTAGGGTGATAGACAAGGCAGCAGACCTATTGCAAGTCCTCCAGTCACCACGCAGTTCTGCTCGGGTTCTGCTATAGCCGGAAGTTGTGGTCATCACACCACAGGACTGACAACAGAAAACCCAAAGTGGATTCTTCTAATCCGGATGAGTAACCAAGTTGCTGGGAAGCTGCTGCTTCTCTGGTAAATGAACATCCTGCATGGTCTTGATGCACCAGGCCTACTGTCTATCAGGACAGACTGTTTGTGATGCAAAATGCATCTTTGTGGCCACTGCTATAAAGACTGACTGCTATACAGAAATGACGATAGACAACTGTTTATTCTTGCTAAATAAAATTAGATGGTCTGTTTTTTTACACTAAAACCTGGCACATAGGACGGGCCAGTTACCTGTTAAGCCATTCCTTTACAATATTTGCATTATGTATTAATAGCAATACAAGTTCACTGTGTATATATTTATTGTTATAATTGCACTGGATATTTATTCTCTTACTGTAAGCAATATATATTTATATTTGCAATCTTTTTGTTTTCTGTTGCCCGGGAAAGACATGCAGAGTAAAGTTTTTATTGCACGGTGGAACTTAGGGTTTACTGTACTAGATTTAACTCTTGGCTCTACTTAGGGTTGTATTTTGTGTAAAATTAGTCTTAGGTTAATTTAGTATATATTTTTGTTCAAAGCAGCTCTCAAGTGTGGAAAGTTTGGGATGAAAGAGCATGCGTTGTGTTATGGCCTCCTGCCACTAGGGGGCAGTCATTATTTCCTGCTGCTGAATCACTGAGGATGTTTCACTCAGCTAGCCTCAGACACCCCTGGAGCGGTTGAGGTTGAGGACATAACTTAAGGGCTCAACACTGATGAATTACTCTGAATGATCCTGATCCTACAGAGCTGTCTGATAGGCCTGCATAGGTACACTCAGTTTTTGTCCTTCCTGTCACTGTTACAGCAAAAGATTCTTCTTCAGAAGCTCAGTAAGCAGATACACCCTGGCCTTTCCAGCCTCAAACTGCCTTCCAGAATGTGAAAGCAGCCCCATCTCACCCCAGTCTTCCCCTTTGATGATAGCTGCCGCTTGTGGACAGAGTGTGGTGCAGAAAATTACATGATGTTCTGGTTTCCGCTGCCAGGGTCACACACAGAGATTCATTTTTACCCCCATATATTTATGGGGGATCTGTAAGGGAGTCTAACATCTGAAACGCCGCTTTAACACTGAACCCAATAACCTCACACTGTACTCATTGGACCAAGGCTTTGCCTACCAATTAACTTTTTAAACTTCTACTAATTTTATTAATTTTTAGTATTAGTAGTTTTGTTGCTAGTTCAATAGACACCCCATGCAGTAAATCAAAATATCTCAAACACTGAGTAATTTTTAATTGAATCTATATATAGATGCTCCTCGCTTTGACTTAAGATATTTTGACTTTACGATGGTTTTTTTTTCTGTGATTAACTGAATTAATTTGTATTAATGTATTTGCTTTTCAATTAATGGTATTTAGTTAGTTACACTAATTATTTTACTTATTCAGTGACAGTAGTTTTTTTAATCTGCTATATCTGTCTTATCATATTTGACTTAAGATTTTTTTCCCCTTACGATGGGTTCTTCGGGATGTATCCCCATTGTAAGTCGAGATGTGTAATAGATTATTATTACACATCTCTTACACATCACTTAAGATATGTTGTGGTATTGGTGAGGAACAATGTGATGTTTCGAGTTGCACTTACCTCTTCTCTCTCCCCCCCCAGTGGTGTGCCCACACCACTGTATGAACGGGGGTGTCTGCAGCTCCCGCAGCCACTGCCTGTGCCCCCCCGGATTTACAGGCCGCCTCTGTCAGACCCCCCTGGCTCAGACTCCCAAAGTACAGGGGGCGCAGGGCAGTCAGCTGCCCACCTACACCCTGCAGGTCCTGCCCGACTCCCCCAGCGGCGCAGAGCAGCCCGGCCCCGTACGTCCCATGACCCAGACGCACTCAGTCTTCACCCTGCCCCTCCCCCAGGGGGCGGGGCATCACTCTTCCGAAGGTACCCCCCAAGATGCAGCTTTTATTTACGTGACGGATAATTCCACCAAAAACCTGGTGAATTCATGTTGCACATCACTGCACGGTTACAAAATTGATTAAGAAACAGATGCTTGTTTTTCTGCTCTGATTTGTTTTGCAAGCCTATGAAGCATTTATACATTTAGCAGTTTCAGTCATTTCGAGTATGTTAGCAAACCCCTGATATTGCGGTGTTTACGTTACCTCCCTTCCTTATAATCTCCCAACTGCCTTGCATCCTTCGCATTATGTAGAGGCCGAGAGAAGCCTGGATCCCAGCAGTGCATGCTGGGAATTACGATATACCTGACAGACTGATGATAGCTTGTGTTACATAAAAAATGGTCTGCAGACAGATTCTAAAACCAACATTATGGCACATTTATGCATGCATTTGAAATATTTTGCTTACCTGATTTTGTTATTCCAACCACCAGCTAATTAGTAGTTAACCAATTAAAGGCAATGAACCTTGGTACTTAAATGTATTTTTGGTTTTATTAAAAGGCCCAAATGACCATTGTTAAATTGTCAGATAAATGCAGTTGCCTTGATCTTTATCTAGATCTTCTGTTTCAGACCCAGTAACAAAAAAAAAGAAAAAAAAACAATGGGACCCCCCCCACAGTCCGAAAAGCCTTTACTAATCAAAACAACACCCAGTGCCAAGGGAGGGAGCAGTGAATCATGGAGAGCCTCTTCATTCTGCCCAGCAAAGAGGCAGTTCTTAGTGGCAACGCACATGCTACTCTTTCAGTGGGAGTTTAGCTGTTCTGTGGCCTGTACTACGAAGCGGGGTTACTGGCTTATCGGGGTGACTTATCGGATTTAAGGTAGTCTGGGCAAAACGTAAGTGAACGAATATGAAGTACATTTAAACTGTGGTACCTTAAATCCGACAAGTTACACCAATAAGCCAGTAACCTTGCTTCGTAGTACAGGAGACTGGAAGGTGCCTTTTGTTTTGCCATTTTATAAAAAGGCAGAGCAGGGACAGGTGTTACCTAAGCATGGTAGTGGTTTGCAAATCCATCCATCCATCTACCCATCCGTCCATCCGTTTATCTTGTAACTACTTATACAATAAAATCCTGTTTTATTTCCACTTGCATGTATTGCTTTGACTGTTTTGTCTGTTGGATATCTTATCATACACTAAATACACTGTATGGACAAAAGTATTGGGACACGCCTCTGAATCATCATTGAACTCAGGTGTTTCATTCAGACCCTTTGCCACAGGTGTACAAAATCAAGCACCCAGTCATGTAGTCAGGTTTTATAAAGATTTGTGAAAGAATGGGTCATTTTAAAGAGCTCAGAGAATTCAAGCGAGGCTCTGTCATAGGATGTCACCTTTGCCAAGTCAATTTGTGAAATTTCTTTCCTGTTAGATATTCCACAATCAACTATAAGTGGTATTATTAGATTAGATTAGATTAGATTAGATTAGATTAGATTAGATCAGATCCTTTTCTTGTCATCGTGCGGTAGTATACAATGAAATTCAGTTTGAACCAATGAACTTAGTCTAAAATGACGTGAGTAAAAAAAAAAGGCACCTTGAGATATAGTGCTTCTCATATCAGTGACATCATAACATACCAACACGTCACATCTGAAAAGTCTGTATCAGTAATAGAGTGCATGTCAATGATTATAAAATCCATATCGGTGACATCACACTGTAGGTACAATGTATAATATCTTTATCAGTGATTAGAAAAGACCATAACAGTGCAGCAAGCCTCACTGCATCATTCTCAAAAGATCCAGTAAGAGTCTACGTCAGTGATTAGACAAAGTCCACTTAGTCCCAGTTTAGATTGTTGGCATATGTTATAGGTCATCCAGAACTGGAAGTGTTTAGGAACAGCAGAAAGTCAGATATGAAGTTGCAGACCATGCCAAGTAACAGAACGGAGTCGCCGAGTGTCGAGGTGCAGAGTCCATAAAGTCACCAACGCTCTGGTGACTCAATAACTGCAGAGTTCCGGACTTCCTCTGCACCCCAGCACGAAATCTCTGCACCGGGAGCTTCATGCGAGCCTCACATCACCAAGCGCAACGCCAAGCGTTGGATGGAGTGGTGGAAAGCATGCTGTCACTGGACTCTGGAGCAGTGGAAACGTGTTCTTACAAGTGATGAATCACGGTTCTCTCTGTGGCAGTCTATTGGACGAGTCTGGGTTTGGCAGATACCAGGAGAACATTACCTGCCTGACTGCATTTTGCCAGCTGCAAAGATTGGTGGAGGAGGGATGATGGTGTTGGGTTGTTTCTTAGAGGTTAGACAAGGCCCCTTACTTCCAGTGAAGGGAACTCTTCTGCATGCCAAGACATTTTGGGCAATTCTATGCTTCCAACTTTGTGGGAACAGTATGGGGAAGGCCCTTTTCTCTTCCAGCATGACTGCGCCCTAGAGTACAAATCAAGGTCCATAAAGACATAGTTGGGTGAGTCTGGTGTGGAAGAACTTGACTGGCCTGCACAGAGTCCTGACCTCAGCCTCCTCAAACACCTAGAATGGAGCTTGCGAACGAGGCCTTCACATCCAACATCAGTGCCTGACCTCACAAATGCACTTCTGGATGAATGGGCAAAAATTCCCATAGACACACTCCAACATCTTGCGGAGAGCCTTCCCAGTAGAGTAGCAGCTGTTATAGCTGCAAAATATTCATGCCTATGGATTTAAAATGGAATGTCATAAAAGTTCCTGTAGGTGTTATACTCAGGTATCCCAATACCATATATCGTCCATATAGTGTGTATTCAGTGATGACCTATCATGTTCCTGATCCTTATATAGCATCCCCGTTCCTCTCCTCTCTTTGATTTTGTTCTTTTCCTGTCCCCGTCCCCGTTCCTCTCCCTTTGTTTTTCTTTTAGTGCAGTTTAACGTGCGGGTCCATCATGATCCGGACACTTCTGTCCTCATCCATCCTTTGGACCAATCGGAGGCCAAGAATACACGGAAGCAGGGACCCCGCCAATTGCCGCAGACCCACAAGCCCCGGGGGCGGTGCTTCCAGGAGACCACGCCCAAGCAGGCTGTGAGTACAGTGAGTGAGTCAATGTGACTTTTTAAGCAATTTTTTTTGACGGTATGTGTTCTGGTTTGTAGCATCACAGGATCTGCATGCAACTTTGTTTTACTGCTTGATTACACAATCTAGCTCTGGTTTTCTGGATTTCACAACCTGTAGCTTTGTTTTCCAGTACAGGCAGAATGTTGTTTTTAATATTCACAAGAATACTTTGTAACATATGAGATACTTAACTTCCACAAAGGCTGTTAATGTATTTTACAGCATAATGTAGTTAATGTTTTCTGTCTAAAAACATATCAAAGGCTGCATCTGCAACTTTATTGAAGTTGTATGTTGTACTAAAAGAACTGTTGTATTGTAAATATGTATTCTTTAAAGATGTGTTTTCGAGTAAAAATATGACTATTTTTGGTAAAGGTCTCAAAATTGGTGATCGCTTCATGCAAAACAGCACAAAACACAGGAAAAGAATAGCTTTTGCTTTTAATGAGGCTGATACTCAGTTTCTATTTCGGTTGTGATTCAAAAATATAAGTATACGGCTGCCTTACGCCTCCAGGGTGAGGGTTTGTATCCCGCCTTGCCCTCCTGCCCTCCTGCCCTGTGTCTGTGGAGTAGTTATGCTCTGCCAGTGTCACATGGGGTTTCTTCTGCCATTTCAGTTTCCCCCTGCAGTCCCGAAACATGCGGTTAGGGGAATCGATGTCTCGAAATTGTGTGTAGTGTGTGCGTGTAGGTGCGTGTGTGTACGTGCGCGCGTGTGTGTTTCTGCTCCCTGGAATCCTGTCCATGCCTGGGAGCAGCCCCAGCTCACCCCCCCCCCCAACTCATGAACCCCACCCACGATAAGCGGTTGGAAGATGGATGGATGTAAAACTGCATATGCTTTTAAAGACTGCATTTCCTCTTCTTTTCATTACCTCGTATGTTAACAAGCAAAGTACTGTTTTCTCTCAAAATGAAACGAGCTAATTACTGCTTTGCTGGCTTTCCCTGTCTCGTGTGTTTCAGTGCAGCAGTAACCCCTTGCCTGGGCTGACCAATCAGGAGGACTGTTGTGGAAGCGTGGGAAAGTCCTGGGGGCAAAACAAATGCCATAAGTGCCCCAAGCTACCTTGTGAGTAGCGGCCCTGACTTATATTCTCCCCCCCCCCCCCAGCCCACCAAATCATGCCCCAGGCTAAACTGTCTGCATGTAAACATAACCCTTTGAGTGAATTCCTAATTGATGTGTTAATCATTAACTTGCCTGTTTTTATACGCAGAGGAAAAGGAGAAGTATTTTGACCTTTCTGGGGTTTTGTTTTTATTGAAAAATGTTTAAATACCTCGCCCCGTGTCTGGGGAATAAGTGGTACAGCCCATATAGGGCATGACTGGCCACCCACCTAAACATAGTCAGAACATAGCCAGATCTATGCCTGGAACTCATTTACCGGCTTGAAAAGGCACAGTGATACTTACATAATTTATGAGTTGTCAGTGCGTAAAGACATTGGAAAGTCTGCCTCTCCAGATTCCGGGAAGGCGGATAAGTGATGACCTTCTTACACTGATGTAGTCTGGCTTTGGCTCCCCCCTCCCCGGGGTAGCGCCGGCACGGCCTGAAAATTGAATTTCTTTGCGGTGTATAATGTTTGTGTTTAGGAAAAAGAAAATGAAATAACCTTTGGATTGAGACCGTGTCCCAGCTGGAAACTTGGCCTTCATCTTAGATAATCCCCCTTCCCACCTTTCTATGTCCCTCCCTTATTTCGAAGGTCAGAAAAACGCAGCTGGTTTCACACACGTGCGAATCAGCCATGCCATTTTATCGAAAATCTCCCGTGGCTTTTATTGATGTTTTTCTTTTTTTTGGGGGGGGGCAGATGGCAAAAAAGTAAGAATTTTTCAGATTCCCAAGGCAGTTCTGTACGACCCACTGTCTCAGGTCCTCTCCTTCAAACTCCTCCAGACACTGCGGTCCATAAGCTGTCCATCATCGAGGACTATGGCTCCACCTGTCCGCACGGCTACAAGAGACTGAACAGCACACACTGCCATGGTAACGTGGGACTCGCCAGGAGGAAATCGAATAGTTATGTCTGTTATTTAGTGTATTTGACCATCCCTCCCCCTCTCTCTCTCCCTCTCTCTCTCTCTCTCTGTGTCTTTCCTGGCTTCAGACATCAACGAGTGCACCATGCAGGGGGTCTGCCCCAACGCCGAGTGCCTGAACACGCAGGGCAGCTTCCGGTGTGCCTGCAAGCCAGGCTACGTCCTGGAGCGCACGCGCTGCGTGGGTGAGGCCCGGCCGCGGGGGTGCGGGGGGGCGCCGTGGCGAGGCGACTCTGCGTCTGGCCTGCAGTCTGCTGTGTCGCCTTCACTTTCTCTTTTTCCCATGCAAGGTTCATCTATTCTGGCCACATATTGAGATTTAATCACCTCTGTTGTCACATTTATCATTTTCTAAATTTCCTTTCCACACTTCCTGCATCCCTGACAACCCCCCCCCCCCCATGTGCAGAGCCCCCTGCCGAGACGGGCCCCTGTTTCCGCATGGTGAGCGAGGAACGCCAGTGCAAGCACGCACTGCCCACTATGATTTCCCAGGAGATGTGCTGCTGCACCGTGGGCAAGGCTTGGGGCAGCGACTGCGAGAGGTGCCCCCTGGATGGCACAGGTCAGCGGGCAGCCTCACAGGCATCTCCCTGTCCTCGGGGCGTCATCGCACTGCCATCTGCAGCTTGTGATGGAGTTTTGTTTCCTCGTTCCTTAGGAGTTTCTGTCAAATTGCCTCAATAATCAGATTTTTCTCTTTATCTGATTATTACAGCCAATAAATAAAGAGTAAACATCAGTGAAAATGCGATGAATATGCGCTAAAATACCCCCCCCCATCTCTCCCCAGCCCTCTTCAAAAAGATCTGCCCTGCGGGGAAGGGCTACACAGTGCAGAGCTACCGGGAGACGCTGTCCTTCCTGCCTCAGCCAATGCCCCCCGCCCCGGACCACCCAGGTGGGCGGGGCTCTCGGGTCACATGGTCCCTCAGACTGACCAGAACACAGTTGCATTCTGGGATGATTTGAAACAGACCTGCCTGTTTGACTGTTTTCAACTTTGAAAGGCGTTTTTAAAAAAAGTTTATTATAAACTTGCGGATTCATACACATGTACCGAGATTGACCTTTTAATCAATAACCTGTTGAATTTATCGTAAAATGCACTATAGACTCCCCAACATACTAAGGGAGATGAAATCGGTGGCAGTACAGGTTAAAAGCAAAGACTGTTGACATGTGAGTCTCACCATAGTATTATTTAGTTAAGAAGGGAGGTCAGCGGATTAATGTAAGTTTGGTTCTTTGGCAGAACGAAATGGCGACGACTGTCAGTAAATTTCCACCAGAGGTGTAATGATATCCGCCTAAAATAAAAACCCTCTTGGTCGCGGTGGGCCCTGTCGTTTAGCGTGCCTGTTTTTCTCACGTTTATTCCAGTTGGCGTTTCATGGTGAGGTGATTTGCACTCCGTCGTGTTCCAGCTGCACTCATAGGTCAAAGAATGTCAAAAATAGCATCTAGACCTTCCAGCCTCCTACAGTCGTAGACAAAGAATTTCGTTTGGATTGGACCGGGGGATTCTGGCACGGTCCATTCCAGAACCACGCGGCCGCATAGTCCACAAAATATTTGACTGCTGCTTAGGAACACTTTTTCTGGTCCTAATCAATCCGTACTTCTCCATGTTTCCTACAGCACTGAGCACTGCGTTGTGAGAATAGTACAGTGTTGCAAATTAAGTGTGGAAAATGACTTTTTTTTATTCTCTCCCCTGTCTTGCTTCTCTTGCAGAAGTCAAGTTTCCACCAGTAAGTTGGACTGATATTATAGCACATGGTTATCCTGGAAGTGCGATATGGGACGTTCACCTGTCAGAGCTCCAAGCACATTATGGTTTCAGCAATCAAGCTTGTACAAGCAGTACAAGCACCGACGTCTCAGCTGGGATAGTTACTTGCAAGAACTTATTTACTTATTTATCAGTAAAGCTGCTGTATGTTTTTCACGCTTTTTATAATCTTTTTAGTACCCGTATTACTAGTAATTAAAAGTAAGTAGTTATTTTCCAACCTCGTTAGTTTTTCTTGTGCTTTCATTTTTTTAAAGATTTTTTTAGTTAGATATTTCAGGTCCAGAAAATAAAAATCCAGACCAAGATTTTGTTTCAACCGACTGGTTGAGTATAAAGAGTCACAGTCAGTCTAGATGTTCTTTCTGTACCTGAACTACCCACCTCTGATGTGGAGTCTGTGTTGGTTTGGTTTGTGAGCCGTGTCACATCATCTTAATAAAGACCTGTGCGCTGATTCTCCACAGCTCCCCCCTGAGGCTGTAGAGATGACCACACCTGTGCAGCCCCTCACAGCCACCCCCCCGGGGCCCCGTATCCCAGGTACAGACCCCCGCACCCCCCTAAGCATGAACTTCAGGATTCCCATTTGCTGCAAAACTATATCTGATATAAATTTTGTGAAGCATCTTGTTCCTAGAAATCTTTGGTGGTTTAGCTCATCTCTCTTTCTGTTTTTGCCTGCAGTGTTTATCTCATTTATTTTCATTTGTTGTAGTTAGATGCTAAATCACTCACATCCTGCAAAGACACAATACAGACTTGCTCTCAGATTTGTAGGGTGACCAGTGGCCTGTATTACGAAGCGGGGTTACTGGCTTATCGGGGTAACTTGTCAGATTTAAGGTACCACAGTTCTAATGGACTTCATATTCGCTCACTTACATTTTGGCCAGACTACTTTAAATCTGACAAGTTACCCCGATAATCCAGTAACCCAGCTTCGTAGTACAGGCCACAGATAATCCATGTCAGGGAGGACACATTGAGCTAGGATAGGATTTGTAAACTACTATTTCAATTAAAAGGACCTGGATTTCACTTAAGCACTGAAATCTTGCTGTGCGCTGATTGGTCAGTCTCCTATAATCATACATGTGTCACTAATGTTAACATGAAACAGCTGGATGCATCTTTCAATCAAAGAAAAAAACCAGTCAAAGCACAAGAAGAACTATTTAGCGAAGCAGAAGGGCTTTGCAGTTGTAAAGTAGTTTGTAGTGTGTAAACATTTGTTTAGTGTGAATTGGACTATGTTTTGGCATCATCAAAAAGGCTTATTTTTGAAATATTTTAATAGTGTTATTAGTGTGGCCTTGCATAGGACAAGCGGGTATAGAAAACGGACGGATGGTTTAAACAGCCCCATTATCCTGCACTGTGACCTAATAAGGTCGTACACCCCCGACTGTGGCTATCTGGGTGTCGAGATGTTGTTGCATGTTCGTGGAGCTGCACCAGACCGACATAGCGGGGTCTGGACCCGATCCCCAGCCTGCTGCAGGAAGGGCCAGGGATTGCAAGGTCAGCCCCGTTGGGGGGGTTAGATCACTGCTCTGCTCTCATGTCTGCTGTCAGCTGCCTGAGTCACATGGAGAAATATGGTAGAGGTCTGTTCCAAGTAGGTGTCTGAGGGGTTTGCTGGTTATCAGCTAACAGAATACCCATGAGGAAGAAGGTGATTGGCTGTTCTTTTTTAGAGGAAATGATGATTTTTTCCTGGCTGTACACTGATCCAGTCTTGCATGCTAGTTCACCGCTGGGAGTAAAGCTGGCTGTCACTCTTCTTCTGAGCAAAACGTGTCCCATCTCTCCACCCCAACAGTAATCAGGGCCAAACCCACACCCCCTCCCATTGTGGAGGTCCCCCCCGAGAGGGAGACCAGCCCCCTGGAGGCCGTCCAGACGCAGCTGCCACGTGAGTGTCACAGACTCTGGGAGGGGGGCGGGCCGGCCCCAGCAGGGTCAGGTGACCACACATTGGGTCATGTGACCTGACCTCTCACCTGATCCCATGCGCCACGCAGAGACCGATGAGTGCCGGCAGAACAGAAACATCTGTGGCCAAGGGGAGTGCGTCAACACGCTGGCCGGCTTCAGCTGTCACTGCTACCCTGGCTACCGGCCCCACAGCCAGAGGAAGAACTGCGTGGGTAAGAGTTGGATTGCAGCCGTGGTGTGAGTGAGGGACAGGGCAAAAAATAATATTTGATTATAGCTGCCATCTAGGGGATAATTATGGCCTTTTTAAAATTATAATTCAGAAAAGAAAAATCTTAATGCATACATGAAAATGGTGTGAAGAAAACCAGTCATTTTTACAATATCACTGGTATTCTTCACGCCATAATCATACCTGTATTTGGATTTTTTTTTCTCCTTTTCTGATGTGTGTATAAATCTGTGAGTTAATGCAAGTTGGAGGACATTTGCTTGAAATTAAGCAAGATGAAGCACTTCACTTTAAAATCAAAAAAGACCATAATTATTTCCAAGATGGAAATTGCAGTCAAATAAATATTGCTTTTTATTCACAACCATGCTTTATTTGCCATTTGCACAAGTAGAGCACTTTGTAATGCTTCTCTTTGCCAACCCCATCTTGCTCTCCATAGCTCGTGGGGGGGTCACAGCACAGGGTCAGCTAATGCACAGTGCCCCTGGAGCTGAGGGTTAGGGCCTTGCTCAAGGGCCCGCAGACATGTGACTGTACTGTCGAGGGTGGGGCTCGAATCGGGGACCTTCTGATCGCAGAAATGCAGCCCTCTGAGCCACTTCCCCCCCCCATTAATAAGTTGCATTTATATTGGAAAACTGCTTTTTATTAAACTAAAATTGTGCGTATGAGAGGAAAAATGTGGTTCTGGTTTTTCACATTTTACGAAAAATCGATTTAAATGAATTTAAATGTTCAGCATGAAGATATTTAAAAATGTGTGTGTGTGTGTGTGTGTGTGTGAGAGAGAGAGAGAGAGAGAGAGATGTAAGACAGCAGGAGGTAGAGTAATGCCTTCCAGCTGGTCCTGCCTTTGTTACCACGAGCGCCAGCCCTGTACCTACAGGTAAAGCAGATGGAGGAGCCCAGCTGGCTCTTGTTAGCCTCAGTGATCTGTGAGGCTCCTAAAAACAGGTCAGCTGAGTTGATCCTCTAGAGGAGGGCTGGCATCCAGCACTCGTTGATGAAGGCCCTACAGCGGCTCCAGTTATCTTGCAGTTTTATTGCCCAGTTTCTATGTGCTTTATGAGGTTTTTACAGTTTTTCCTTTTTAAACAGTTGTCCCTTTTTTGTGTAATAAACTCCTCTTGTGTGTTTGAACCCTACTGTCCTGCACCTCTGAACCTTCCACAATGCTAAAAATTCAGTATCCTGACGGTACACAATTAATATATTGTCGTTGGCTAGTACCCATAAGATGCTAACCACAGGTTACATTTACCCTCACTGTTCGTGGGTTCTTTAATGAAAGAGTCTTTTGTTAGTCACAGCCAGGTGGTTAGCATGTAATAAGGCATGTTGTGGAAAGACCTTACAGTTAAGCGTTTTACTGTCTTAATGCAATAATGAGTTAACATTCGTACAAGACTATAATTGTTATGATGCACAGACTCGTTTGGTTTCTCGGTTTTCCATAATGAAGCTGTGCTGTTGAGCTGCATGCTCTGTATGTTGTGCCGCTAATGTTATTGGTGGTCCAGCTTTAGCTTGGCCTCCTCTACCCCTCCAGATGAAGATGAATGTGAATCAAGCCCATGTGGTCCGGGAAGGGGGCAGTGCATCAACAGCATAGGCTCCTACCGATGCCGCTGTAACAAAGGCTACAAGATATTGGTCCACCAAGGGAAGATCACTTGTGTTGGTGAGTGACGACCTGGCGGCTAGCTCACCGGGGCTTCCAGCTAGACTGGGGAGACGTGCCAGTCCTGCTGGTTCGGTCATTAACTGGAGCATTGAAAAACCAGTACACCCTGTGGCTGTTTTGGACTGGACTTGGCTGTTTCTGCCCGGCCTGGAAACCTTTAACTGAATATTGTTGTATTTATCATGGAGGCCCAGTGAGCCTTCAGCCTATTATGTTATATTTCTGCAGCTGAAGCACCAGGTGAACTTGCGTGGCATCCAAGATGGCTGAGTTTGAGCAGAAACAAGCCCAGGCCTCGGGGCCTCATTGCATCATGGTTTCTCACCGCTGCACTAGAAATAGTAACGTTATTGATCGATTAAACGTGTTCCTTTGAGGAGCTGCTGTAGTTGCAGGACAGTAACTTGTTCCTGTGTAGCTACAGCGTGACTAATTTTTGTCTGCATTAGGGTTTTACAGGACTGCCTATTCACAAATAACATGCTACTTATTTATTATTTATTTATTATGATGTCATTGTACTATAGTAATGGCATTTAATTTAAAGCTTATAATAATGTGTGATCTTAGATTGTGACATGACCATATGAGGTTGTTCTTGGTTGAGACTTTCAGTGTCTACAACAGTGTTTCTTGAATTAACTAACTGAATTTAATAAGGATTTATGCCGATTACTAACTTTTGGGCATCACAAAACACATCTCATTAATATTTTAGGTGTATTACTAATCTGCTTTCCAAATCATGGGCGTATATACATCCGTACAGTACCGAAAAGCCGGTGTGCAGACAAATGTTTCGTCCCCCATCTAAATCCCTGGTAATTACCGCGCATGAGCCGTATAATTGCGATTGCATTCCAATGTGATATCGTGCTGCCATAGCGTGGAAGCACAAGGACTCTAGCTGAAAATGTAAATGTGAGTGCGACATCAATGAGACAGATAATGACTTGATATTGTCGGCACAGAAAAACCCTGTACAGTGGTACCTCGGTTCTCGAACTCACTAGAACTCGAATTTCTTGAAAGTCGAACAAACCAGTTTGACCTAG
>JAODJU010000002.1:1996018-2006524 GCA_026776725.1 Gnathonemus echidnorhynchus | reverse complement strand
GCATGTGTTACATTTATCATGTGTGACTGTAAAGGCTGATTTATACTTCTGG
This sequence comes from Gnathonemus echidnorhynchus, assembly GCA_026776725.1. NCBI lineage: Eukaryota > Metazoa > Chordata > Actinopteri > Osteoglossiformes > Mormyridae > Gnathonemus > Gnathonemus echidnorhynchus. The sequence continues at coordinate 2,006,472 of JAODJU010000002.1, read as the reverse complement.
GTCGAATTGACACCGTAAGTACGACGTAGCCGCAGAGTTTATTTTTTGTTTTTTTTAGCATAAAGAAAGCATACACCCCAGGTGTACTTACATAACTTATTTAATTACTTACTGTTAGATATAAATAATGCTTCAGGTTCATTTTCTCTTGCTTCTCCAGAATTTGCGCTAAAGTTTGTTGCGGCCTTTCTCCGCTAGCATTAGCGGAATCCATGTACGCTGCACTATGCTGCGTCTTTCGATGTTTGATCAAATTGCTTGTGTTGAATGTTGTGCCGTCCCTTCCTCCTCTTGACACTTTAGCAGAACAGAGCTTGCAGTCTGCTTAACTTCTGTCGTCGTCCCTTATCTTAACATTTGTCCCAATTGGTGACATCCTCCACGTATACTCATCAGTTAGCCAATGCCGGTGTTCTCTGCATTCATCCTTCTGGTTGACAACCCTATCACTAGATGCCAAAATCTGGTCAGGCAGCAAAAATGCAGAGTTTTAATGTAATGTCGCAATTGAGTGGTATCAGATCTTGGTATCTGACAATTTTTGCGAGTATGAGTATATAAACACAGTATCGGCCCGATACCCGATACATCCCTACTTATTAGCGGGTCTGTTGACATCAGCCACGGAAATTAAATGTGAAAAAGTCATAGTTTAGCGTGTGTTAGCATGTGAATGTTTTTTCTTTAGATACAAATGAATGTGAAAGGCATAACTTCTGCCTGAGAGGACACTGCATCAACACCATGGGCTCTTTCCACTGCGAGTGTCCCAAGGGCTTCCAGCTAATCAACAGCAGACGCTGCCAAGGTAAACTTCCTTCTCTTCAGTACTTCCTCCTGGAGGTATGGTCATTTTATTCTTAACGGAGAGTGTCTGCCTCTCCGTTCTCTGTTTATTTGTTCTTTATTGCATGTCAATGCCCTCACAGCCATAGCCATCATGGTTAACTCAGTAACTAGCAAGCTTAAAGGGTGGACTAGTGCAGTGATGTGCCACTTTCCCAAAATGGCAGTTTATATATACAGTCAGTCTTACTACAATGCGACTAATATGTTCCTGAAAAGGTTTTCGAGTCATATTCCCTTAACCTTATTTTTGTCATTCGATATATATGTATTTTAATACACAATTTTAGTGAATTCCACATGGAAGAGTCGACTATGTATACCCTGTAACCTGACTGGCAAATCTTCATGGTCTGAGTGTCCAGTTTTTAATTTCTTTTTTTAAGTCATGGTTATAAAAGTACATATTGCGTACCATGATATTTCACAAAGATGTATTTAACCACTAAAGGTCAGAGGCTTTGTTTCTGTCGGCGTCTTCCAAAAAACATCATGCACCATCTGAAGGTGTTCAAGTCACCGGTACAGAGCGTACAGTCGCCGTGCGCCTGATGTTTAACCAGTTTGCATCTCTCTTCCGACAGACATCGACGAGTGTGCGGAGGACAGAGGCTTGTGCCAGCCGCACGGCGTGTGCGAGAACAGGCAGGGCTCGTACATCTGCTTGTGCAACGAGGGTTACGTCAGCTCCGAAGACAAACACAGCTGCGAGAGTATGTGGCACCGCTCTGCTGTCATCTGCCGGCTCAGCTCTAGTGGTGATTTTCTTCCTTGTTGTTCTGCGGATTGGTTTCTTGTTCTCAGATACTTCTATGTTCTTACTGTACGTTCTGCATTCTGCATTCTGTGTTCCTGTTCTTCATCCCCAGAGTTCTCTGTCAACAGTACTCTTTTCTTCATCTGAGCCATCAGGTACTTCTGAAAAGAATATTTAGTGGTTTTTTTGTGCCCGAATCTAGAAGAATATTAGTATTTAGTGCGTCTGTGTTGTTATCCCTGCCCACTCTTTGTGCTGCAGAGATTGCGGTTGATGTCGAAGAAAAGAAAGAGTGTTACCTGGACCTGGATGACACGGTCTTCTGCGATAGTGTCCTGGCGACCAACGTCACCAAGCAAGAGTGCTGCTGCTCTATCGGCATGGGCTGGGGTGACCAGTGTGAGATCTACCCCTGTCCCGTTCACAACTCCGGTACCACCACTCATACCTGTCTAGCCCGGCCCTGTGCATCACCACAGGGTCCAAACCCAGGGCTGTTGCTAGTCCTGCTACGGCTGTCATGGTGTACATAGCGTGCAGCTTACCACAGACCCAGGTGTACATGGGTTCCCAAAAGTGCATAGCACCCTCAAATTAATGATGTGCACCCTCAGGTGGGAGTCTCAGTCATTGACTGACTGACATGGTTGCAAGGATTGTGCATCCCCACTAATTTCAGATGCACCCTTAGGTTCTGGACCCTGCCCTGCCAGTTGGGACCCCTTCTTTGCTCCCCCAGACTCTCCCATGTGATGTAACCTTGAAACTCTATGAGAGTAATTGATAGTGACCCAAATGTAAATGCGTCAAAAGACAGAATGGTCTTCTGAAGAGTTCCGTGTTGTTGCTTCACTTTGGCATCTGATCTGCTTCTTTCTCTGCTTTTCCCGTGTGTTCCTGTGTAGCGGAGTTCATTTCTCTGTGTCCTGTCGGAAAAGGCTTCTACCACGAGAACAGCATGACGTACGGCTTGCCCGGCCATCGAGGTATGACCTGAAAGAGTGAATCTTCCCAAAACACTGCAGTTTAATGATTATGACATTGAGGATGGTTCCATTGATGGCAGTGCCTATATCGGCACACCCGTGAGGTGCCTCTGTGTTCCTGGTTGTCAGAACTGAGCTTGTCATTTACATCTCCGCAAGAGGACAGTCAAATCTGACCAAAAATTTAGAGATCTGCCAAGGAAATGCTTCATAAATTTCATTCTCTTTGTATTTGAATGGCTATGCCTCATAGAGATATGATCCTTGAGATTAAGAAGGGGCAGGGCTAACCTCAGATACCAAATAGTAATAGGATCCAGATCAGGTAATAGCTGTAACCCTATTGAAATATGCCTCCGTGATCAATCTGATGTCCATTCCACACACTCATGTTTCCTTCCCCAGATATTGACGAGTGTGTCCTCTTTGCCAATGAGATCTGTAAAGAGGGCCGGTGCATGAACACCCAGCCTGGATACGAGTGCTACTGTCAGCAAGGTTTCTACTACGACAGCAACCTGCTGGAGTGCATCGGTAAATCGTGAAACATCAACAGTTTGCACTTACATTCATTAGCAACATGCTGCATTCATCACAACGTACCAATGTGAAATCGGAATGTCTCTTTTTTCCATTCTGGACATCAAGTACATCATTACTTAACTAAGTCAGCCACATATATGTAGTGATTGTAACATTATGGTTACAACTCAAGGTCTGTGCCATTGCAGAACCTCTTACCACAGCACCAAAGATCACACATTTAAAGGCCAGCATGAGGGGCAGAGTACGTTTATTATTTTAAAGGACAAAGATCTGGATCCAGTTATTCACTTGGGTCACTTGATTTAGGTTCAAAACACTCCAGTATTTTCCAATGAGATATAGTTGCCAAACACAATGTTTTCTGTTTGTAATTTCATGTAACTGTTAGTAAGTGATTTGAGTTAGACTATTAGATGACTAAAATGTCAAGTCGTCAAATTTTTGCATCTGCATTTTTCATCTGGTCCCTGCTCCCCCCAGATGTGGATGAATGCCATGACAAGTCTCACTGCACCAACGGACGGTGTATGAACACCCCGGGCTCCTTCTACTGTACCTGTAACCCTCCCTCCATACCCGATGCCTCCAACAAGAAGTGTGTAATCCCTGTTTTCACAGGTCAGTTTCTCTGGGGACTTTCTGAGCACCTGGCAACCTCAGAACTGTTAGAGAGACTTTCCTTCTGCCGCCCATTGTCTTCACTGTCTGTAGCACTGTTTGCATTGCTTTTGGGTCCCATACTAGACACTTAACAGCTCAAGGACATTTTTTTCTACAAAGAGTTTTCTGCTTTGAATTTCTTGGTTAATAGTTTATGATGAGAGTCTCTCTGATGGGAATTTTGTCTGTGTGGTGAATGAAATTACCATTAAAAAGTCAACTTGACCAGTTCCTTTTAGTAAATCTAAAACAGCCACGCAGTTTGATTCAGAGTGGATATTTACGTACAGATGCTGCAAGACCACTTATTCAGCTATGGATCCATGTCTTGAAAAGTCATACCTCTACAGGGTTGACCCTCTTGAACCGTGCAGTGTCCCGTCTAGAATGGTGCCTTACGACACCAGCCATGAGGAGCTTACTAACAGGGTTTGTGGTGGCTTAGGTGTGGATGAGTGCCAGGATCCAGCCAACTGCAGAAACGGGCGCTGTGTGAACACGTTGGCGTCCTACTACTGCATCTGTACTCCACCCTGGACCCTGGCCACCAACCGCAACAGCTGCATCCCCCCGGAGGAGCAAGGGGGTAAGTCCAAAATTCACGCAGGTGGGAAGGTCATTGAACTCTCTGGATCAATGGTGTGAGCAACCGCTTTGGGTCAGTGTGAGAACTCCCTTGTGCTTTGGGTGTTGTCATTGCTGTGGATCCAACAAGCATGAGTACAGCAGAAAATTACATGGTTTGAATCAGCCTCTTTAAACTGTCCGGCATTAACTGATGGAAAATAGGTTTTGGCTCAAGGTGATCACCTTCTTTTGTCTAAAAGGCTGCATCTTCAGATACCTGATGAAATTCCCTTCTTAGAAAGCATTTACACTCGTCCTTGATTTGCAGTTACATATGCAGGCCAGCAGAAGATAGCATGAGCCTATTGATCTCAATTGGAAGTCTGGTGAAAGGAAGATGGGGAACAGCCTTACGGACCCAGTCTTGGACAGTGTTCTTCAGCACATATGGCAGCAGAATGTAATGACTTTTGCCATTGTATTAGCGTCCATAACATCCAGTCAGGATTTGTCTTGGTACTTGGTTATGGAAATTTGCAAGGAAAGGGACAGTCGTAAACCTTTGACTTGAGTAATAAAACATTAGGAAGGACGTTAAGCTCCGTTGTCGGTGACTGACAGTGACTTACGGTGATCGTGCAAAGTGGCTGCAGGTTCGAGAATCATGAGCATTCCTTGGACTGCATTAGGAAATTTGGATACGTCATGCAGATTTTAACCGCCGCCGGCCCATCTGCCCCTCCCATCAATCTCCTGGACGTTGGCTTCAACACGCATCAAGCTAGTTGGGTTGATAGCAAAGTGCAAACATGGTAGTGCTCTGCCAGTGACTAGTCTTCAGTCACTTCCCAGCCTTGTCGTCCCAAGATGTAGCTACACCTTTTAGTGAGGCTTGGATTTGGTCAGGGGGCTTTGTTGACTATCATCTATTTTGTAACCCGTTTCTGTGGTGATCCTTGCAGATGTGAATGAATGCCAGGACCCATCGTACTGTAAGAATGGAGTGTGTCTCAACACGCCTGGCTCCTTTCACTGTATTTGCACGCAGCCCCTCACCTTCAGTGCGGCGCTCAGACAGTGCGTCTATGACGGTGGGTATGACCAATCGCTGCTCAGCGTCTCTCGGTCTTAGAGTTCAAGTAGTAACTGCATGCGATCCGTCCGCCTGGACGTGAAAAAGCCCCTCCCACCTCTGTCGCGGTTTCTGGATTTGGAATGCAACGACCGCTAACCGGTCTCCCCCGGCTGTTTGGCTCTGGCAGCGGTATATCTCGAGAGAGTCGGCAGGACTTTACTGGCAGGTTATCGGATTGCTAATGATAATCTAGAGATGGACTGGAGTGGAGTGAGGCTGTCTTTAGGGTCTTCCCAGGGGGTGGGGGGTGGGAACAGGAGGCCGTCGGCTTAATGCGGGACTGCGACGCGTAGTCTGAGTGGCCTGCAGAGCAACAGGAAGTAGCAGATTCCTTGCTGCCGTCCCTCAATGGGTGTGTGCATGCGTGCGAGTGTGTGCATGCGTGCGAGTGTGTGCATGTGAGTCTTTGGCCAGATTAATGTGAGCAAGTTTTTTTCCCTATTGTGTTAAGCTGTTTTCTCCTTGCCTTTTACTCAAAAATGAGGGAAAAATACAGTACTGTGCAAAAGTTTTAGGCAGTTAAAAAAAATTGTGATTTCTATGTTAAAATTACGACACTCTCTGTCAAAGCCAATTCAAAGCCATGTTTTGGAGAACAGAAAGAAATTCTTGGTTTTATTGTATTACTATTAGTTTGCATACATTATAATGTTAAAATGTAATTTTTTTGTCTTTGCAAATGTATACTCACTACCAAAATAAATAGCTTTAAACATTTTCAAGACTTTTGCACAGTACTGTATATTTCTTATCTCATTTTTTAACCGATTGTAAATGTGCAATAAAAGTGTTAATGCTTCTCTGTGTTAGGTTCACTAGCCAAGTAAGACGGGTCACATATTTAATGTGAGGCATTCAGTTTTTAAAAGCCCCCCCCCCACCGTTTTTATTTTTAGGTCAGGATGGAAACGTACATGAGCTGTTTTTACCTACATATCCCCCCCTTATTGCTGATAGACATATGCTGTGTTTAAAACCAGAGAATCCACAAAAGGCAACCTATAACCTAAATTGGGGTTAAACAGCTTTTTACAGGTAGTGAAACCAAGGGCTGTCTTCAATGGCCTTTTTATATAGAGATTTTAGTGATGCTATATATACATACATACAAGTATTTGTATGTTATTGGGTAATTCAGGTCGAGAGAGTAAAAGTCTACACCGGGATTTTGTTTCAACCAACCAGTTGAGTATTCTGTGACCGTGAATCTCTATGCGCTACTGGTTGGTTGAAACAAAATCCCGGTGTGGACTTTTACGCTCTCGACCTGAATTACCCAACTCCTGTACAAGTGTACCAAACAATTTTCAACTGATCCATCAACAGCACTGTTTTATTTAAGCTTTTATGTTTCTATTATTTTTATAGAGCTAAAGAAAGATAAAATGAATATAACAGTACAGATTAACGCCTAGTTTGTTAGGGTAAGAGGGAAAAGTTGAAGAAAAGTCATAGGATAAAAGAATCTTACACACAGACTTTATGGTTTTGGTGTGTGCTGTCAGTTTCTAGCTGGTTTAAACCATTTCCCATTGGTTAATGTTGGATTTCATTATGATAAACCAGTCAATGACGGTACACAGCAGTCCCACCCTCTGCTTTGAGGCCTGTTCTAACACTTCTATTAAAGTAACAGTATAATGTCTGTCAAGGGTTAATGTCATCCATCCATTCTCCATCTGTTTATCCTGATATGGGTCACATGGAGCCTGGAGCCTATGGCAAGTAGCATAGGGCACACGGCTGGGGTACACCCAGGATAGAATGTCATTCAAACTCCACGCACACACAATATGGGTGGGATTTGAACTGGGAGCCAACAATGTTACCCACTAAGCTACCATGCTCACCTAATGCAGTCGTGGCTGTGACCGAATTCAGGGGCTGCATCCTTCAAAGGATGCAGTCTACATAGCCTTTGTAGGCTGTGTCCTTTGAAGGATGCGGTCTACGTAGCCTTTGTAGGCTGTGTCCTTCGAAGGATGCGGTCTACGTAGCATTTGTAGGCTGTGTCCTTCGAAGGATGCGGTCTACATAGCCTTTGTAGGCTGTGTCCTTTGAAGGTCCACACAGTGAATATTGGGATAGCTTGGGCTGTGAAGGATCCAGTTGGTGGAAGGACACATTTCTAGGCTGCATTTGAAGGAGCCTTCGAAATGGGACAGCCTTGTCACGCCACTGTGACACTTTAGATCTTCAAATCCCACCTTAGAAGGATGTAGCCCCTGAATTCAAACGCCATAAATGCATTTATCACCCTGTGCTCAGATCTGTACTGTCGGCTTTTTTTTCTGAAGTTTCCCGTTCAATTACTAACTGGGCCCAGGGTTTTTTTTTTTTCTTCTGTCATCTGGTAGGAGGTGGTCTGATTACAGGGAAATTGCCTTCAGCACTTGAGTTAATTGTAATTGTTTTGTGTCCAACCGTGCACGAGGAATTTAAATAGCCAGACCAGGTGGTTAATTTTGAAAGGCGCTTTATTAACTTGTTTCTTTTCGGAGTGGCAGCCAGTAGATAAGGTTCCTGTTGTCAGACAGCGCCCCCTTGTGGTAGTGCTTTCTGGGCCCACATGTGTTTATACAGCCTGAGGCCGACTGATTTCTCTCTCTCTGTTTCTCTCTCTCTCTCTCTCCTCCAGACCGCACTGCCGCCCACAAGGACGTGTGTTTCCTTCAGGTGGACGAGGACCTCATCTGCAGCATGCCACAGAACGGGCTCATGGTGACCTACTCCGAATGCTGCTGTCACTACGGACGCGGCTGGGGCCCCGAGTGCCGGATCTGCCCCCAGAGGAATTCAGGTCCCCAACACATTTGTAACATTCTTACCTCATTCCCCCCCCCCCCCCAATAACACTCCTGCACCAAATCATGTTTCCCGCGTACCTGCTTCATGTTTACCTGCCCGCAGACAGACATGCACTTAACAGATGGCAGTGAAGGTAGTTATATTATGTTGGTACAGGCCATCCCCAGGTTACTAACAAGTTTCATTTCCTAATGCTGTCTTTGAAGTCGAATTTGTAGGTAAGTTGGGAAAAATAAAAATAAGGCCCATAATTTTCAGTAATAATAAAATTAACGACATACGGTATGGTGCCGTACTGTACAATGAGCCCGAGAACCACTGAAGCCACGCAATTTTTTTCACGCGCATCACAAAGCAGTGAGTACGTTTATTATTACCAACTATTGCATTTAACGCAAAATTTTAATATAATAAGCTTTAGGCCAATCCAATCGTAAGTACGAGTTCTGCGCAAGTCAGATGTTCTACTGCCTGTACCTGCCTTCCTGATTTTATTATTGCCTTCTGTCACTGCTCATCTGTTGAGGAGCACCTGCATTCACTTCGCGTGTCCCTTATACCCAAGGTGGGACTTAAGCACAGGCTAACCTGGGCCGTAACCCAGGGCCCCAAATTGTAGGGGACCCCAATTTTCTTTTCTGGTTACAGCAGAGGTCGTTAGGTACAGTCAGGTCGGACCCCAACAATGACTTTAGCCCAAGAGCCCCCACACTCGTAAATTCAGCCCTGCTTATACCCGAACACATAAGTTTTTTCTTCCCTTTGGCATCTGTAAAAAAAGCCCCCACCTCACTGTAGCACTTTTTAAGACCCTATGTCCATCTCGAGTTTCCCCCCATGCTAATGCTGAGATTTTTGTGTTTTTGCTCCTCTACTGCTCCGTTAAACCCATCTCTACTTCCATACCCAAATAAGATCCATATTGCTCATGCTTCTCCTCCACATGGTTCTCCATGCTGTCCTGCCCAGAGGAATCCTCACACAAGCCAGGGCCCCCAGACAAAACAAAAGCTTATGTAGGCATCCTTGGCAAAATGTTATCCGCATAATAAGGTGATTCAGTGGTATGTAGGGTTCTAGCAGAACCATAAAGGGGTCGTTTAATTATAAGCACATCTCACTGTAAGTATCACATCAGTTGGCCATTCATTCAGCAGCCATTTCGTCAGTTAGGACTGAGCATGAAGTCATAGCTTCAGGAAAAACCCAAAGCCTACGAGTTCCATGTGACGCCTGGTTCTGTGCCTCTCCTCAGTCATCTTCAGTCGCCTCTGTGAGATGCACCTGGAAACGGACTCTGATGGTGAAGGGGACTTCCTGGCGGCTTTCGCCAACTACAAACCAGGTAAAGGTGTCCTGTCCGAATCCCCCCTGCCATGTCAAACCCTTCAGCTGCGAGGGGGTGTCTTCAAATATGTTGATTGATGCATTTCACTGTTGACCTCGGCTATTAAAAGACATGAAATGACACATTACCATTGCTGAACAGGAGACAGCTCAGAGGAGGACTCAGATGAGTGTAGCTGTGCCAACGGTCGCTGTGTACGCTCCTACCTGGGCACCATGTGCGAGTGTAACCCTGGCTTCCGGCTGGACCACTCCAGGACGCGATGCACAGGCAAGTTGGCATTGACAAAGGCCACAGTGTGTGATACTTTAAGCTCCAAAAGCACAGGTGTCAAGTCTCATGGTTATACCCACAAGACTCCCGTTGTCACGGTTATACCCGCGAGACTCCCGTTGTCACGGTTATACCCGCGAGACTCCCGTTGTCACGGTTAATACTGCAAGACTCCTGTTGTCACGGTTTCACCCGCGAGACTCCCGTTGTCACGGTTTCACCCAGCAGATTCTGTTTACCAGGATTTGGAGGTCCCAAAGTGTTGGCTTCAAGTTCATGGAAAAAAATGCAGAACATATATAAGATAGATAATAAAAATAATTGATCTGTATTAATCTGGAAGTAAAGCATAGTGTGTCTACGTCAGGGGTCTCCAACTCCGGTCCTGGAGAGCTACTATCCAGTCGGTTTTCAATCCTACCTGCCTTCTGATGAACCCCACCTGTTCTCGGGTAAATACCAGGGCCAGGTGTGGCTCATCAGAAGCCAAGTAGGATAGAAAACCTACTGGATAGTAGCTCTCCAGGA
>JAODJU010000002.1:1955888-1985510 GCA_026776725.1 Gnathonemus echidnorhynchus | reverse complement strand
CTTTGCCCCCCCCCCCCCCCCCCCCCCCCCAAAAAAAAAATAAAAAAATTGTATCCCCTTTAAATGAAACAAGTATACAGAGCAAGAAGGAAAAAGACTGCAGCTAGTGGGCTGGGTGCGAAACACCAACTGGGACACTGTGGAGGGTCAGATCCAAGGTCCAAAGGAAACTGTGGAAAAGATGTGAGTATACTTTTTTATTCTCTTGATTGTGTTAATCAAGTCAATAGCAGTATATTATGATTATGCACATCTTCCAATGGATTATGCACATAGGTTTTAATGTAATAGCAGGCTGTAGCCACATTTCTTTAACAGACATCGGACAAGTGATTGGTACTGCATTATCAGAAAAATTAAAATGCTAGTTTTTTGTTTTCTCCACTAGAGGGAGCCATTTCTCCAAAATAATTGTTTAATTGAGTTGAAAGGGAACGAACACGGGGCACCCGTATCCTCTTCCTAGGGTTGCCACCTCAGTCCTGTAAAATCCTGGACAGCCAGTCATTGACCAGAAGTACTGCACATAGCAACACCATTCAAATGGTCTGTTTCGGTGGGTTTGATGGGGAAATTGATTGGGACAGTCCATGTCCCGGAATGAAATTTGTTTTTTCTGGACAGATGACCAAAATCCGGTGTGTTCTCAGAAAATCCTGGACGGGTGGCAACCCTTCCCGTTCATGACTGATGTATTTCCCTATTTATTAAATGTTTCCTAAAATTGCTAACAGACATAAAAAGCTAAATGGTTCTACCACTGCATTGAATTAAACCCTTGCTGGCTACTGAAATGCATATGTTTTTATTTACAGCAATAGTTAAGGTTTGCAGTAAGGTGTGTATGAGCAAGGACCTCCCTCTATGGGGGAAGGCTTAACCCCCCCCCAACTGCTGAAATCTACCAAGGGGGACCTAGAGTTGAACAATCCCTCATAAAATGTATTTCTGGCACCAGGCATGGTGTGAGGTAACCCAGATTGGGCAGATGCCTTCTGACTTAAAAGTGACTTAACTCGAATTTATAATTTCAACAAAACTTTTTTATTACATGTGTAATTTTTGTTTGATGCCACTACCTTGCTGCAAGAACCTGGCAAGAGGGGGTGCGGTACAAGTGACATATTTTTGAGAACAATTGGATAAATTCAACCTGACGTCGAGTGGACCGGCTCAGCGGTTCACGGGGTCCTCGCTAACAGAGGCCGTCTCCCCTCACCACGTTTCATCGCCGTCAAGCTGCATCGCTCTCCTGTCCAGTGTCTGTGGAGTGCTCCTCTCAAAGCCCTACCCTCACTGTCCTGATTTTTACTCCTGAGTGTTTGCGAAGTTCAAACTGGAGCAGGCAGTGTCCCTGAGAGTCCCATCAAGGAGGAAAAGAAACAGAGGGAGACTGGGGTGTGTGTGGTGTGGGAGGGGGGGGGCACACACAAATAGGTCATCCAAGAGAGATGGTCTGCAAAAAAAACGGGGGAGAAATATAAATATCCTTAGTAGGTCATGAGTTGAAGAACGGCCCCCCCTGGACGATGGCAGAGACGTCAAGTAGATTTTCGCTGACATTGGTGGTCATGTGTTGATTCTTGGGTGTGAAATTAGTGGATTGAATCAATTAGGGGGAAAAGTGACATTCTTTCTTGGCAATCAGCTAAAAATACATCCTTCATAAATTACCTGTCGACCAAAAACATGAAGTTCCCTATATACCAGTTGATTGATTCGTGCCCAGTGCCGGCTGATCTATTAGACAATGTAAACTGCTGTCCGAGACAAAGTTACATAGAGCGGTAAAGTTTGCCGACGGGGGCACATGGGCTTTGACCGGTACTGTTTGCACCCACAGTACGGCAAGTGTTCAACCCATGTGACTGTGACATTCCAGGAGATTTGTGCGATATGTGCCAGAAGCATATGGTCAGTGAAAGCCGTGCGACCGCCTTCCTCTCTGAATTTGCAGGAAGGACTGGCTGAGGAACACGGGGAGTCCCATGTCGCGCATCGACAAAGCCACGTTCGCTAACGAGCACGCCATCCCTGCCCTGCAGTTCACCTCCTTTACCACCAGATACTGACGTGTTTTCGCCGTTGCACGCCAGCCCCAGCGGTCCAGAGTGTTGAGGCAACACCGTCTGATGGCTTTGTAAAGGAAAATCACTGACTTACTAACCGGATTATGGAGTCACAAGCTAGAAAACAGGAGAAAAGGTAATGCCATGTATGCCTGAAATTATTGTTATAACGAAGCGTGCCATTCTGAAAGTCTCACTTCAACAGCAGTGATATTACTCTAGGACTATACTGCGTAATGTGTTATTTGAAACCAATAAAATAAAAACAGAAATGCTGTGTGGTTCTTTATTAAAATGGTCTTCCAGTGGCAAGGGTGACATTCACATTTATTTGTTTAGGAGATGCTTTTGTCCAAAGTGACGTAAAAACAAGGCAGATAGTACATTGTAAGTGCAGCTAAATTGAGCTTCCAATGAAAGACAAATTATGTGAAATTACGTAGCCAAGGTAATAACTTATACCTTTCGGTTATATTACAGCCTGTCTATGGTGTATTCTCATGGTATTGGTCACCCAGACACAGGTTTTCTATACATCAGTCACAAAGTTGCATTAAGAGTGTCAAGTTCCAGTTTCTGAAGAGACTCTACAGATGTTCCTCCAACCATTTAAAGTGCATCTCAGGTGATTTTTATTTATTTATTTTTGCACTGGAAATAATGTGAAGCACCACCTTCCATACTGATGTTCTGGCTTCTGAAATAGTGACCTATCATGTGACTCCGTCACCTTCCATCCTAAAGATGACTGAGAGCAGTGTATACTCTATCTGCGTATCCATTCCAGCCACTGGTTAACCTTTTGGCTACAGCGTACCTCAAAAGAGGGGTTGCAGTCATGTGGGTGTTAGAAGTGCCCTTTAAGAATAGATTTATCAACTCCCTATTCTGGAGTCAAACTTTGTTACAATCTACCACTCAGAGAGCTTCAATGTCATCGACTGGAAGACCTAGTGATGCAGTCTGTACCAAGGTGAGTAAAAGAGGGAGAGTGACCAGCTCTCCCCACACAGTCCTACAGCTGGTCCATTGTGCAGAAGGTCTAGGTCATTATGAGGTCACCCATACATTGGGGTTCTACTGGAGACGTTGTCAGCAAAATGAAGCTTCTCCAGAAGGTCGAAGCTGCACCGAGCAAAGATGACTCCCCCGTGTGGTCTCGTGCCCCATTGCACCGTCGCTAAAGTACAACACCAATTTAGGAAGTGGTCCTTAATGTGCAGAACCAGATGTAGGGCTCGTCCCACACGCCAGTGCCAGGTAGTGCTCCATACCACCACCTTGCACTGTATCTGGGTCGTGTCAGTCTATTGGAGATCCCTAGCACTCAGTCATAGCAGCAGACAAGGACTAGTGAGGTTTAAGTCAGAGGTGGAGCACTTAGACTGGTCTAACCCCATATATGGGATTATGGCTGAGTAGATATTGGGGACTGAGCCACTTGGAGGGGGCAGTATAGAGAAGGGTGCCTTCATTGTTCACACTGGTATAAATAGATGTGTGTGAATATATATTTCAAGCCACGGTACAGCAAGTGGGAGCAGAATATGCAAATGAGGAGTAGAGGGTTTGTTGGATTTTGTTTGCATCTTGGTTGAAAGTAGTTGTTGTTGCAATGGTCAGGGACAGAGCAAATCCATCCCCAATCTTTGTGCGTTGTAAAGTTGGTAAGTGAATTCCGTGCCCGGTAATTTGGGTTGGGGGAGGGCTGATGAAGTGGGTAGGCATCAAAATGTGTGACCTACCCAAGGGCTTGAAGAAATAGCTGTTTGTGGATATACCTTTATAGTGTAAATGAATGGTTGAACTTATGAAGCAGTAAGAGGTATAAAAAAAAACAACTTGCGGTTAAACAGAAAATAGCATAAGAAATTGTTGTTGAACTGGAGTCCTCCAAGGGGCCAGACAGGCACTAGATGGTGTAGGTGGTGAGAAAATGCTGGCAAATCCATCTGATATGACTGAGGAAAAGACTGAGTGAATCACGATATCTTGGAGTGACACTGTGTTCACACCTTGACAAGCAGCTCTGGGGCTGTATGAAGAAGCGCAGATGAAGAGCCTCACTACAAAAACTGCAAAATGGTCTTCGTCTATACAGTGCCGTGCTATATGTATCCACGTCAGAAGAAAATATTACATTGGTACAGGTTAATGCACAATACCACAAAATTACCTTTTATCAAACGTATACCTTACAAAAATGCGATTTTGCGTTGGAGTTAACGCAAAGCTTAAATGCAAGCTTTCTTTAAATACATTAAAGGCAAACCCTCATAAATAAATGCATAAGGATGAAAATTATTGCGCCATATATGCATGGAATACGAATGATGTTCCTCTCTGCTATACTTTTCAGTTGTTAGATCGCAAATTATCCTTTCTTAACTTAATTTCCGGTATCTTCTATAAATACCTGAAACGCTTGGGAAACACGTTTCATTTCTTCTTGAATCGTAACCTAATCACAGGTCGTGACTGATTTCACCCATTAATTTATGCACACTGTGCACCCCATCCTCTAAAATACATGATCACCCTTTGTTTCGTCTCCCCTAAAGAAGTATTGTGAATGGATAGATGAATAGCAGAAGAATTGCGCAGAGAACAAATCCAGCGTTAGGACAGTCACATTTACTTTAATAATACATAGCACTTAAATAAACAAATATATGAAAGCATAGAATAATTTTGGAAAGCGAAGGGCAAGCATATTAATCTGATACTAATTAAAAAAAAACAAAAAAATATGTGCCTGTAGTATTAGAATGTGTGGATGGGGTTAAGGAATTATTTTGTAAGAAATAAAATAAATAAAAATACGAAGTGAAATGTTCTGTGTTATATTAATGGCAGCAGTGCCTCGCTGTCTCCCCCTGTAATAACATCAATCCTGCAGATTATTTAACGTAGTATAAGGCGCACATTATTGGTGTGAACATTGTCGGATGACAAATAAGAGCCGAAGTATGAAGTACGTGCAGTTGGATGGGAGAGCGGGTCCCAGCCGCACGCCCACAAACAGCAGCCTGCTGAGTGCGGAGGGAAGTCAGCCTCGCCGCTCCACGCTAAGTGCTCCTTCACACCCTTCCATCCCCCTTCCCCGTCCGAGCAGAGGGGAGCAAGCAGCCCGTTTGCTAAAAGGAGACCTCACCGAGTGATCGGGGGGAGGCGAGGGCTCGATCGGTCAGACTGCCGCCGCTTTATTGCCTTGCACTGAGATCGATGGATGAATGTTTGGGAACGTGCCTTGTTGCGTCGCCTGCCATGTGAAAAGGATGCATTAACTGAGAAGAACCGACGATTTTGTCCCAATTTCTTTTTGCAAGATTTTATTTTTTATTACCAATGTTGTATTTTTTTGCGACAAAAGACGAAAGGATTTTTTTATTGTTTCTCCAGCTCCTGCTAGTTTGCTAATAGGCTAGCTTTCCAAGCGACCCCCAAAAAGAGCCGCGGAATCGTGCGGTAGGTGGCTCGGAGGTAGGCTGATTCCTGATCCCCATATAACGGGTCTCAATCGCAAATGTGCAACGTGCATCATGTACTTCTTATCCTCCCCGTCCTTCTTTCCCCATTTACCCAGATGCACGGTGATCGCCGGTGCGGGTAGCGCGCCGTGCGTCCATGCATGCTTTGTTTGCCCGAAGGTGCGGAGTCGGAGCCCCCATTCAGTCTGACGGGCAGCCGTGAACAGCTGGCCCTAGCCCGGGAGCTTCGGCGCCGGTAACGCTTATAATCCCCCCGTTAGGGTGGCATCAAGCCAGCTCTGAAATGCACCTAGCAGATATGGAAATAATCATTACAATAACCAGATTGCTTTGCCACCCCGTGCACGCCCGCTTGGCGGACCGTCCATCCATCTGTCCCTTTGTAGATCATTACAGTGCTCGGTAGCCAAACGGCTAACTGGTTAGCGGCGCAGTATGGTTAAATTGCCTAGTATGGCTACTAGTTGAAGTGGTCTGAGTCACATCTCGGGCTGTTATTTGTGTGGTGCTAATAGACTTTCTTGCACGTTAACTAGTCTAAATTTTTGGTACATATACGATAGAATACCCAAGTTTTAAAATACAGATTAACACTTTTATGTGAATGACCTGGTAAAGCAGATGCATAATGACTTTAGTTTGTGTCCATTGATCATCTAAACTGACCATGGATAACAAATATGCGGATTACTGATTTCTGAATAAGTGTATTAATTGTACATTGATTCCTGTACGGTGTTTAACATGCAATGTAGTGAGGTGTCTGTGCAGATTACTTCATTTGGGGGTCATGGATTTAACATCAGCATACAGGGTGTTTTAAACTTTTATTGTGGTGTCTCTTTTTTCAGTATGGTACGGTTTCCATTAGATGGGACAGAATGACACGCTTGTTTTACTACAGACCGATAATTTCTTTCCTTTTTAGTATCCTGCTGTGTTTTCACCCGCTTGTTCAGGGTGTAGTAGGAAGGTCTTGATGTTAGTGAATACTTGAAGGTTATTTGTCTGGATAACTTAAAAGACAGAATTGCCGCAATTTCATTGAAAGTTTATTTGAGGTTTATTTAAAACACGGAATTGGCACATTCATTGAAAGATACTACACAAAATATCTCTGCCCATATAAACACGGAGTGGCAAACTGGAAAACGTCTTAACTTCATATATTTTCAGCCCCTCTTGCACCTGGATCTTATAAAGTGTCAAATTATGTATTAGCTTATGTGAAAGTTATCGTTTGATTGCACAAAACTACTTTATATGGAACCAAAGCTCCATTTTAAAAACGTAGCACTGTGCACTATTACAGATTTATTAAGTAAAATTGCATTAGGGCACACATCAATGCCAAGCCTTTCTTATGTAATTTTGTTAACGTATTCATTTACCATTTGTGGTAGATGTGATTGAATGGATATCATGGTTACCTTTTTGACGAGTTATGGTCTGTTTCAGCTGGTTCGGAGACATATCAGAGCCAAATCTTTATAAGATTTGTCCTTAGTGGATCCATGGACACACTCATTATCGCTTCTTTAGGGCGCTTAAGGACTTGCCTTCCCTTTCTTACTATTTTAGGCAATCTGTATTTGAAAGTAACAGCACCATAATTAGTTTAGAGCTTGGATTCCTTTCCGACGAACCCAAAAGAGCTTGGCGGATCTTAGGGAAAGTGAAATGGGTTTGCGTAGTCTTATGGACTTAGTGATATACTGCTCTGTTGAGACCTTTTTGCCAAGGGTTTAATATACTAACCAAATTAGTTTTCAGCCTGACACAATTAGTATAATTGCTGTGTTTAAAGATATTCATTCCATTGCGTTGCATTTAATGCATTTTTATTATTATCTGGGGTCATGGCATCAAATCAAAACTTTTTCTGAGGGCTGCATGTTTGTAGAGGCCTTAATGTTATCTGGTGATGCGTCTGTTAGTCTATGGCACTGTCAGAAAAAAGTACTAATTTGTATCTTTGGAGGTACAATAAGTTGTCACGGGGGCTGTACCCTAAAGGTTGTGGCAATTGTACCCATAGCTGTAGGTAAATGCCCCTTTTAAGGTACAGAAATGGACTCTGAGGGACATTTTTGTACCATAGGGGGTACATTAATGTTGTTTGTACCCTGGGGAGCAAATCTGTACCTGGGCTGCACCTTTTTTTTCCTGTGGGAGCTGCTGTTTCGCCTAAGCTGAGAATGTTCTGTATCGTTTTGTGGTGTCAATATTATAGACAAATGTAAAGATGCAGCTTTTAACTTTACTGAATTACATCTTGGACGGAAATTGAGAAACAAGGTGACCGGAGACATTCTATAGCTGAGGACAAGAGAAAGGAGATAACAGATCTCTGTGGTCTCTGTGGTTCAGAAGCGTTTTATAGAAAACAAAGCTACTCTTGAAATATGGTTTTTTTTTTCTCTTAAGGATAAAATCCATTTGATGAAATTTGGAAATATGTTGTATTTCAATGTGTTCGCTCAAACTCGGCGGTCTTGCTATTTGAATAAAACTGGTGAAGAAGGATAATTCTCCCGGTTTCTGTATTAGCTGTAGTTTTTTGCAACAATGTAACGCATCAGCTAATCTGCTCCAGGAAGTGTGTCTGTGTGTGACTGAGGCCTGTGGGTTTCTGTGGAACGTCGTCGTTAAGGAAGGATCACACTTTGCCAGAGGTATGTTCTAGTTTATTTGTTTTACGGCTGGTGGCCAGTGTGTGTGTTTGCCATCATGTCATCCGGGTTCTCTCAACCCTGGATAGGAGTCTCAGTCTTTCAGGGAGTATGCCAGGAGGATAGTGGTCGACTGAGGATCTGAGTAGCTGGATTTGTTGTTGAACTGCTGGAAGAATGACCGTACGATTGTGTAGCTTAGCCTAGATGAGTGCTGTTCTGTGGGAAAGCAGAAACACTTTGATTAGGGATAGTTTGGTAACATATCACAGCAGGATAGTTGTGTAAATGACTAAGACGGGAGATTTCATCTGCGGGGTGGGGGCTGGGGGGGGGGGCGGCAGACATTATCATTGCAAGGGGCGCCAGAGGCCGGCGGTGATGAAAATGGAGACACTGGCCCATCGTGGGAGATGTAAGATACACTAACGTTTTTGCCCCCGGAGAGAGGCAGGTCGATGAATGCCCACAGTGTTTTTGTAGGCAGTGATGGAGGGTTCCTTCTCAAGAACCCTTGTTTTACAGTCTTAAAATTAACAGGAATTAATACAGTGCTGTAGATCAGTGTTTCTCAAACCCTTCCTCGGGGACCCCCAGGATGGTTCTTGGTTTTGTTCCCTCCCAGGTTCCGGGGAATTCTGAGAGATCAATACCTGGACTATCTGGGGGTTCCTGAAGACTGGTCTGAGAAACACTGCTGTAGATTAACATTCAAGGATGCTGTGTGTGGCTAAGTGGTTTAGGATGCTGTGCTGGTGATCAGAAGGTCATTGGTTCAAATCCCTGGGACTGCAGAGTGATTTCACTATTGGGCCCATGAGCAAGTCCCTTACACCAGAGATTGGCTGAAGCTGCTTTCTCTTAATGTACATCACTTTTGATAAGTATTTGCTAAATAGATAAAATGTAAATTCATCATAGTTTTCAATCTGGTGGTTGTGCCTTAACACCACCCTAATTTATTTTCACAGGTAGTGGTGAGTAATTCAGGGCAATTCAATGGGAAACTTTAGTTGATGCACATTATATACAATAGATGGCAGGCAGGTAGTGAGTTGGGTTTAGGCCCAGTGTAGCAGGTCACTAATTTATGTTGTGTGCATGTATATCCTATATAAGGGTCTTTTATTCGTATGTGTTCAAGGAGCATGTAAGAACAACTTCCCTGTGACAGCTTTCTGATGTAATGCTTCTGCTTTTCTGGCTGTTTCAGCTTTGAATTTTAAGCTTACAGTTAACTGAAGTATTATTGGCACCTTCCACGAGACTGAGCGAAAACGATTGTACAAAATAAACAGTACATGTAATGACTCAAATGTTCCGCTGAAGCATTTGCAGAAGCTGTATACTTTTACCACCGTCATTTTTCAAACACTGAAATATTTTGAGTAGTATGTTTTTTTTTTTGTTTTTTTGTTTTTTAATAGGTTTCAAAATTTTAAACGTTGGCTGTATTTCGTAACCCTCTCACTAATTATTTTAGGGATTTTTTTCTTCCAGTGGTGCCATTTTCTTTTGTTTCTTAAGTTGTTCAGCTAATGTTTAATAAAACATGTAGCTCGTCTGATATTTGTGTCGAAAACGTATGCTGTTAATTATTAAGCAGCCTCCTGGTGAGGTCCTGCTCCTGGGGGGTGTTTGCCAACTCTCTCATGCTCTCTGCAGACGTCCTCTGCTGCGCTGTGCTGCCTCAGGAGGGGTACAGACTGCGATTCATTCATTTGAGGTACAACAGGGGGCTGGGAGCATATTAGATGGCTGCTTCACTGCGGTCCGTACAGTGGTTCTCTTCCAGTGGGTTAGAAGCAGTGCTTCGCTGTGCTTCATTTGGCGCTTCTGGTTGGGGTGTTGGGACCGGAGCACTGTATTTTCCCACAGCCCACAAAGTGGTCCTTTTCAGCGGGATAGGATGAGAGCTTGGTGTTTTACCGTGATCCGCACAGATGTCTTGTTTCTGTAGATGGGGAAACGTCTTGTGTTGTTTCATCTGGGTCACTGGTTCTTCCCTCCTGCTTCGTGCCTCCAGTGCGGTGGGAGTTCCATCCCATAATACCGCGCCTGCCCGGGTGTAGTCCCCTTACTATCGAGTCGTGCTGCAGCTGTTTACATTGCAGTTGATCCCCTCCCCACACACGCACACCCCTGGGGGGGTCCCTCCCAGATGCTCCTCTTCACACTATATTTATTCCATATTCAGCGCATTGTCTGCCTGATTGTCCTGTTCCTTTCGGGGGTTCTGATGATACCCTGTTTTATTTAATTGGTGGGCTATTTTTGGCAGACCCAGGTGGCTGGTCAAGCGATAGGTAACGGGGCATGGCGGCTGGCGGGGGGGTGGGGTGGACAAGATTGCAACAAACCAGATGTAAAAATCCTGAAAGTATTTTTGCGGATGTGAGAATAGAGGAGTGTGAGCTCGGGCAGACGTGTTGGATGCTCTTGGGGTGGTACTGATTTCCTGCTCTGGGTTTGCTGGGGGGGGCGGAGGTAGACAGCGATTTATAAAACTCCCAGTACAAGAGATGGGTGACTCAGCCCCCCAGACACAGTGAGTAATGGCAAGTCTGACAATATACACCTAATTGTTTCTTGGTGGGACTGGAGTTCACTGCCAGACTGCAATAAGATTCATAATCCCCTTTATATTGCACCATGGATTATTTGACCATATTAGCAGCATGAATTGCACCACAGTCTAGCAGAAAAGCAATCACTGTTACAGTATATGCAGATCAGGGGGTTTGGAACAGCAGTGTATGGTAGGTACTGGGGAGGTTATCGGTGAATTTTAACTAAATAGTAACCACAAAGTAACACACTGGGAGGCAGAGTAAACTGGGAGCTAGACTGGGAGATAACCACAGCTACTGACATGGACTTTAAATCAACACGGATAACACGGCTAACAAGGGGCAGGTGTGGACCATTACAAAATCAACCAATCAATACGGCATGCGATGACAAGAAACAGGTGGAATACATCACAATTAACAAGCACAGGAACTAGGAAACATTACCAAACACAGAGGCTAACAATACCAGGAACAAAAGTACAAGCAGAACAAGGTACAAGTCCCCTCCATTAGGTATATATTTATTCAATATGGTCAGAAAGGGTTAATTGAATGTGCTTAACACAGAACAGACAGCAGTACTCTTCTTCACTTTTTGAGCCTGTCTGGATTGGCTCTTGGTCTCCCCCGATGGATGAATGAGAGACGGAGAAACGTCAAAAAGACAACGGCAGGGAAGGGCAAAGGTGGCCTTTGGAGATGGTTGCCCCAGGATGTGGGGTTCTGTTTTCAGAGGTCAGTAGATGTCGTCACGCCAATCCGCCTGTGGTCAGTCAGGGGATGGCAGAACCAGACTCCCTGCAATTACCAGACCATCCATCCGTCTTACAACTGCTTATCTAGTGGGGGGAGTGTCCCAGTAAAGGAGAGGATTTTATGATCAGCAGATGCATTGGGGGCTTGCATGGTCATTGTGTAATCGGGGGGAGATGCACTAGTATAGTACTGTAGCCTTCAGAATCCTTGACTGAAACACAGTACGTCTCAATGATAGTACTTGTGATTTCAGTGATTTAGCTAGTTTTGTGATTTGATGGGCTCAAAACACTTGCTAAGTTTAGTTTGTGTTATGTTAAATTCTCAAGCAGGCAAGGCTTTTATGCTTTTATTAAGCACAGCATGTTACAATTTCCAGGAACTCAAGTGACAGCTGCTTCATTAGAGTTAATGTTAACACGTGTATGTGAGCAAAGTGGGGCCTTTTGTGAGAGGACCTTTGTGCGTGTGTGTGTGTGTCTTTGTGTGTGACGGTCCAGTGGGCACTCAGGCATCCCATGAATGCTGCACTGTGACACTCTCCCACCAACATGTGACACTCCTCCCGGTGATATGTGAGACTCTATCAGAAGTGGCGCTCTCACTGCTGCTTACAGAAGGCCTTGATGTTTACAAGAACCTACCCTAAGGGTTCTGTTCCCGGCCAAAGGTGCGACATCAGTGGCTGAATCACTGAATACTAGTGATCGCCAAATGAAGCTTCGTGAATTGTTTGCTGTATTTTTTTGTCTGGTTTTCTTTTGGGCATTCCTTGAGCCCTGTTTTTGAACATAGCGCACCAGCTAGTAGGGTCAGAAAATAAAACAAATGGTTCACGAAGCTTTTTTAATTTGGCCATCACTACTGAATGCAGCTGAGTCCAGATTCTTGATTATATTATTTCTCTGGAGTGTCCCCTCAGTGTGCGCTTGTGAGGCTTGTCACCCAAAATGTGGCAAATAAATGTCAAAATGATGCATTCTAATGTGTAGCCTGAAGCCATCTTTAGTCAGCAGAGTCTCACTGCTCATGGTTCTGCTTTGTTCTGTTTGAACTTTCAGAAGTTGCTCCAAACTCTTAATACACTTTATTAAGGCTTGTAGTTTTTGGGGGAAAGAACCTTGTAGCATCTTTTTGTTGTAGCATTCGCTTTGTATGAATTTTGAAAGTATTCCACATTGTTTGTTGGAATTATGTTTGGACTCTCCTCAGTTATTGGTTCTCAAGATTGATGCTCCACCCACACACAGACAGAGCCTTCATGTTTGCACATGCTGTCCTGTAGCACTGATGCGAATGAGATTGCGTGCTTCAATGGTCATTTAGGGAAATGTGTAATAAAAGGGGCAGCCTTGGATTTGTGTTGCACAACGGCACCAAGGAGGAAGATGGGCTGCAGGTTGAGGAAAGGTCGAAAGATAGTAGAGGTGAAATTTTGGCCGATGGCCTTGAAACCAATAGGTCACAGCAAATGAGGGGACTGTGTAAATCGGAATACCGGCTACTGGCACATATCAGGAATGCGAATTCTCACTGCCTGGTCCCAGGTGTATTGTGGGCCGGTTCCTGCATTTCTGGTAGCTGCAGCACTGCTTGAAACGTGGTGAGGACCGCATTTGATGACGGAGGTGTCTGGACCTTAAAATCTTGAGTCTAGATGGGTGACGTTCTGCTTCAGGACACTGATCTGCAGTCACCCATCTCGGCACATGGAACACTGATTGTTGGAAGGCAAGGTATCTTGTATCTTTGAAGCATGCGGGGAAGTGAAGGGAGGAGCTGTGCCTGTGATCAGAAGGTCACTAGTTCATATCCCAGAGTCAGCATTGGGCCCCTGAGCGAGGCCCCTAACCCCCAAGTGCTCCGGGGTCTGGCTGACCCCGCTTTCTCAAAAATATACATCACTTTGGATAAAAGCTTCTGCTGAATAAATAAAATGTAAAATGGTTGGGGGGTGTGTGTACTGAGGTGGAAATTGCATGTATGAATCCTGGCGGTTGCATGTGATGGGTGTGTGTGCGTGACGTCGTATCCTTTGGAGGTAGAGAGGCAGCTTTTATTCTGAAGCAGCACAGCTGGGAGTTTGGGGAATCGGTCCTTCTGTCGGGAGTCTGGCTGTTTCTGCAGAGTTCTGTCCTCTGTGATGTTTTAAGAGGAAAAGGCGGAACGCCCAGGACTCCCCAGCACGGGCCAAAGTCACGACTTCTCTGTGTCCTTCTGCAGTGCTCTTTAATTTCTCCTCTGTGACATTTAGCTGCAAGCAGAAACGTTTGCCTGGAAATAGCGGACAGGGACTGAGCTGAGGGTAGACAGAGGCCTGATTACGGATCTAAAGTCACGCCGTTCGCCAGTCATGGGACTGGGGTCCCTCTGTAGCAGGGTTAGGTTATGATGATGCAAAAATGTCTGCTGTCACATGACGCCAGTGGCTACGGTAGAGCAGAGCCGGCCTTTTGATTTGTTTTGGGGGTTAGAGGTGAGTCGGCCAGCGATGGCTTGACACAGCGGGGGTCACCTTTCCGGTTAAAGGTGTTTGCATCACTCAGACCACTTCTGTGCCTAATATGGCCCTGAAGCTCTGTAGCACAACGCTAATCTTTTAAAATTGATATCCTCCCCCCGCTCCTCATATTACCTGTCCATTAAGGGAGCCGTTGGGGTTGGGGGGGGTGCTGAGCTGGGCGATTAACGTGGGGCGGCAGAGTAGCGGTGCTGGCCGCTCCTTCCTCATGTTCCCCGCGACCCGATTCCTGACCTGGTTCTGGCAGCGGTAAATACAGCCGCTACAGTGTTGTCTCTCCTCTGGGTCAGTTTCTCTCTTCCTGTTTTCTCATCTCCTTCTGCGTCGCCGCCGTCCCGTTCAAGCACGATCTGCGTAATTTATTCATGGTGCGGTTTCTACATCTTGCTTCTCCTACTCCGAAGGCCACTTGCAATGGCTGCCTTTCCTTTTGGGAGAAGATGCTCTGTGTCTGGGAACCTCTCAAACGCCACACTCAGGGTGATGTGGTTCAGTGGCGGCATCTCTGCAGTCCGTGCCTTTTTGATTTCTCTACACTGCCAGAAAAAAAGGTGCAGCCCTGGTACAGTTTTGCATGGTCCCCAAGGCATAAACAACCCTAATGGATCCCCAATGGTATTGAAATGTTCCTCAGAGTCCATTTCTGTACCTTAAATTAGACCAGGAAACAAAGGTACACTTACCCACAGCAAAGGTACGATTGGGAGATTACAGCCCCAGTGACAAGTAATTGTACCCTCAAGGTACAAACTGGTACTTTTTTCTGACAGTGTACGTTCATGTCGATACCTTAAGGTGTCGCTGTGGTTCCTCCTCAAGGTGTCGCTGTGGTTCTTCCTCAAGGTGTCGCTGTGGTTCCTCCTCAAGGTGTCGCTGTGGTTCCTCCTCAAGGTGTCGCTGTGGTTCCTGTGAAATGTCTCATTACGAACAGTCATCCATCACTGTGGTCTATGAACTTTACTGTGAGCCTTCAGATCTCTCCATCTCACTCCTTCTTTCAGTAGCTCCCTTGTTCTCTTTTAGCATGCAGCCCTTTTCTTCTCTACCTCTGTCTCTGCTCTGGCCATCTCTGGGGTCCCCTGGGTGGGCCTTCTTGATTTGATTTGGGGAGGTCATGTGACTGTTGGCGATGAAAGTGAGGTTCAGGAATTTCTTTTGGAGGAGTGTTTTTCGTTTACCATCCTCCTGCAGGGATGAGGTGCTCATTTTGGGTCTTAAAGCGGCACTAGAAAAGAAGTTAAGCAGGAATTGCGGAATCCTGACATTTATATGGCTTCTAAACTTTGAAGATAACGTGGCCTGTAGTAATCTGTGTTTAAAATGGATTTGTGTGCGGGGCCGAGAGTGTATGTGTGTATAAACACTTTTGTGAATAGAGTCTGTGCCAGTGACCTTTATACTCCCTAAACAAACATCATTAGTGATACACTTTGTCACGTTTCAGTGGTCTTGCCTGCTGTTTACAGTGAGACCTAACCTTGTTTGTTCGTGGGGTGTGGGAATGAGGAGTCTGGGGTGGGGGTAGCTTAGGGCAGCTTCCTGTCACCATTTCACCTGAGCGACGTGTCTGGACAGCCTTGGAATGTGGGAGGGGCCATGCACAGCTGGAGGGGCAAGGCTTTGGGGCTCCGCCTCCCAAGGCCCTCTGCATCCAATCGCATGCTTTCTATCTGGGAAGTTCCACTGGTTTCGTTCAGTATTTTACTGAGATTGTAAAATCATGGAATCAGAACGCCTTGGCTTTCCCTGCCAATAAAATGCTAATTGAAATGAGATGTCAAGGTACTTTTATTGATCCCCAGAGGGAAATTAGGAATGGGGAAATTGGTAGCAGAGTTTATGAGATATAATACGATTTATTTAAGGAAAGGATGCATTTCATTTTAGGTTCAGGGAAAATGCACCAAAATTGACTTAAATTGGTGTGTTATTCTAAAGTTACATGGCCTTCCACTGAGGATATTGTGTGTGATGTATTCAGTTTCGAAACAGAAATCATCATCAAAACATACCTAGAAATCCAGTGTTGCATGTTTTCACCCAGTGTTTTTATCCAAAGCGATGTGCATTTTTTGAGGGTCAGAATCCCCAAGGCAACTGTTGCTCGGGGGCCCAACAGTGAAGTCAAAATACCGACCTGGGGATTTAAACTGATGATCTAATGATCAGGAAGATTTATCCTTCTAGTTAATTCATGTTGCTAAGATGCTGGAGGTCTGGTTTAGGCCTTTTCACATTTCATATAGCAGTTACCCCAGCCAAGTTGTGCTTGGTTCTCCTTAGAGCCTGGGGCAGGGTCATAGTCTGGGCGGAAGTTGGACTCAGAAGTGGCTGTTCCTTACATATCAGTGCTACTCTGTGTCACCTCCGCCTGTGACTATGAGTGACTGTCACAGCTGCCGGGGTACGCGAGCAGATGTGTGGGGGAGGCAGAGAGGGCAGGGGATTAGCCGGGGGGAGCACCTGTCAAGGACGCATGAGGATTGGTACCCTGTGTCTTAGGCCTAATTCTAAGGGTGTCGGGGATCTCCGTGGCGGCCTGCCAACTCCCGAGGCCCATGCCCCCCCCCATATCTCCCCTCTCCTCCCTCCTCCTCTCCCCCCGTCTGGCTCGGGTGCCTCCTCTGAACAGGAGCAGACATTCACACCATAACACTTTCACACACGCGGTGAAGCGCCGGCGGGACGCTCGCAGGCAGCAGGCGTGAAGGCCTGCCTTCCTGGCCAACCAGGCCTGTCTCTCTTAATCACGCCGAGCGCGGCAATAAAGAATGTTGAGTAATGAAACAAAACGAATGTCGTGTATTCTGACATAATGTTATCTTCCTTGCGTTCGCGAATATGGTCGCCCTTATTCTTTGAATGTTGTAATTGGCTTTATTCCCATAGGAGGTAGTGATGTGTCGTGTTGGGATTTTATCGTTGTCTGTTTCTGGGTTCGGCAACAGGTTCAGTATGTAGGCTTCTTTGCTCAGTTTGAAATGACCGCATCGTTAGGGTTTGGCCATAGGTTTCTTTGGGCTGAATGTTCCGGAATGACATCGTTACTGACTGAGAGTGTCTGTGAGCTGTCTGCGTGCACATCCTTCAGAGCTGGGCGTGATTTCAGGCTGCCTAAAAGCGTCTCTGTACATCCGGCACCCGTTTTTGGTCAGTCGTTGGTGACTGAGCCCAGGGGTTCCCTAGGTGGGGGTCACGAGTCTCTGGCGCTGTTATTTTGGGGATGAGGGGCTGAAACGTTTGGGAAGCCCTGGCGTAGTTTAGCCGTAGCCTAAATTGACAGCCGAATGCTTCTGATTTGTCATCCGCCTCATTTAAATAAATGTAAATGTCTCATGTAGAAAAGTGTGTGTTTTAAAAAGAGCTAGAAGAATGAAACAAGTTGTCTTCCCAGATTGGATGACTGTCCCCCCCCTGCACCGGACACCATGAGCACCATCTCCCCCACCGACTTCGACAGCCTGGAGATCCAGCAGCAGTACAATGACATCAACAACCGCTGGGACCTGGCATCGGAGGCCGACTGGGACAACGAGAACAGCTCGGCCCGCCTCTTCGAGCGCTCGCGGATCAAGGCCCTGGCAGGTACTCACCCTGCCCCCCCCAGCACCATTTTGTTCACATTCACCCTCACAGGGCAGTTATGAGCAGCCAAGCAGCTTTTATGTGCAGTGATTGTTACTGCAGTGTGAGGACCTAAATACTGAGACATTACAATGCATCGTTTATTTTAACTAAAAATCAGAATCTGGAACATTCTTTAAGCACAGTGCTAGAGGAGGTGTTCCCAAACTGGGGGGGAGCGGTCACAAACTGATTTCCAGAAGTATGTTTATAAAAACTGGAAAAATCTGAAAAAAAATTGCATAGTGACCGTAACAGGTCAATTTACGATAAATCTACTGGGGAGGACCCTGCCCTGGTCAGCAAAATCTACCAAGGGGGAACCCCGAACACCAACCCCCCCGTCGGCAAAATGCAGAGTATCTGGCACTTATTTTTGGCGATGTGGGCTGAAACGTTTGGCACGCGTGTGCTAGAGGGCAGTGTCTGTTTCTGAACAGAGTCAAGCGCAGCCTTGCTTCCCGATGCTTTCTTGTAATAATTTGTATAATTCTTTTCGCGGTATGATGCAACCTCGAAGACGGTTGTGGCGTTGGTGGTGTATCAACGCGTAAAAATAATAATAACTTTCTAAGAAAACCCGCGTTCAATATCACATGCATCGCGTCTGTCCTGTGGAGTAACAGCTGATTTAGAGAGACACACCCCATGACAGCTGGGTGGCAAAAGCTCACCCCCCCCCCCATCCGCACAAACGGCCGCCCATTTTCTCTCACACATGCTGGTGCTTTTGTCCTTGTCGAATTCCTCGTAGCATGGAATTTCAAGGAAACATAACTATTAGCAAGCTTTAGCTTGTAAAACCAGTTGATCATTGTGCAAGAGCTCAGTAGAAAATGACTTCTATTAAAACCTTCATAATTTTATGCTGGATATAAATTTTTAAAGTGGGTTTGAATAAATTATATTTTAACCTCGTAGATGAAACTGAATGGTTAGAAACATTGGGTTGTAGTTCCTATGAGCTTCCAGCAGAGGGAGACAAACCATTAAATATTTGCCCCTTTATAAATGACAAAAAAATGGAGGCTGTATTGATGATTTAGCAGGATTATATTTAAAAGGGAGTACAGACTAAAATTATACCACAGTATTTCCTGATATATTTTTGTGATGATTCATATTCCTTTTAATGAGCATTTTAACAATTCTTGTTTTTTTGTGGCTTGCCAAATCAGCTCTTAAGTTAACTTGGAATGTGGGTCAGGCAATGCGTAGGCAGTAGAATCATTCTGTTATGCAGTGCATTAAGTAAAATAGAGGACTTTTAAAAGTGAAATCTAAAAGACTTGCTACTGCCAATTATATCTTCAATATTAGTCAGTTAAGTAGTGATAGCCAAATAAAGCTTCATGAACCATCTGCTGTATTTTCTGACACCACTAGATGGTGCTCTCTGTTCAGAACAATGCATCCCCCAACGCAAACCAAGAGCGCCATCTACTGGGTCAAGAAATACAGAAAATAGTTCATGAAGCTTAATTTTTCCATCACTACAGTTAAGTATTCTGCAGCGTCCTCAACATGGTAAAATTTTTCATGGTACGGTACATACTGTGCATTGACTGCATAGTAGATAATAGAGGTAGACCATTTCACATGGTGCGGTAATTGTCAGGGATAGATTTCACCCTGCAGAATGAACAAAGTACACTAGTTGGTTCCTCTTCTGACCTTATGAATGAATGTGTTTATAGTCAATGATGAGATGATGTTGCAAACCTGCCACCTTTATCTAATGTAAATGTGGCTGAGTTGTGTGGTATGCTTGCTGGTTTCTGACTCCCAAATAAGCTTACCACGTAATCCTTGTCAGGGAGAACACTTTGAGCTGGGACAGGTTTTGTAAACTACCATTTCAGCCAAAAGGACCAGTATTTCACTTAAACACTAAGTTCTTGCTGTGTGCTGATTGGTCAGTCTCCTATAATCATGTATGTGTCACTAATGTTAATGTGAAACAGCTGGGTGAATCAATCAAGGAAACAAACCTGTTAAAGCACAAGAACGAAACTATTCAGTCAAGCACAGGGGCCTTTCAGTTGTAAAGGACTTTATACAGTCAGTGTCCTCCCTGACATTAGCTGGGCACCCAACTCCTAAATCAGGTTAAGTCTCTAGCAGTTCCCATCTCCTTCCTGTGCTGCTCACTAAGCACAGCCTCCTGCCTGTGTTGGTTGGGCTGTGGGGGCGACTGTGAGCATGTCACACTCATGGAGTTTTGGCCTGAGCTGTAATTCGCATATTAGGGTTTGTGGGTTTCGGTCGCATGTTTAACAGCATGGTTGCAAGCTTTACATTTTCAGCACCGTAGCCTAACCTACATTTAATGTTTTAAGATACTTTTATTTGCTATTTGTACAAGTATGATCACAGTTACATAGGAATTCTTTGATTTTTCAGATACACCATGTCTCTCCTTTAGAGATGCATATATATACAGGTGAGAGGGAAGCTTGCAGTCTGAGCGCAGGGTCAGCGTTTATCTGGCCCCCTGAAATAGTTTTCAGGGTCAAGGGCCTCATTCATGGACCCAACAATAATCTACATAGATTGAGTAAAGTCTCCAGTTCTATAAAAAGAGTAAAGGTGTATGTGTTTTTGCGTAAAAATGGCAGCTAAACGACAATACAAAATAAACGTATTCTTGCACAAACAATGTAACGACAAATTGGCCATATAATAAGAGCTGATTAAATACTGATCCTGAATGGGGTAGGAGGTAAAGTCTTGGGAGGGTTTGACGGCAGAATGCCTGAACTTCATAGTCAGGAAGGTCCCTCATAGTCATCTGTTAGCACTCCTGACATCTAAACCGACACATCCATCCGTTTTGGCAAAAAGTCAAGCATCCCAGCAGCAGAAGAAGCCGTACCATGAGAGACGTCCCCCCCCCGTACTCTCTGGGATGGTATGACCCGCAGACAGGTTGAGGCTTGAAGGGCAGATTCTTTTTTTTTTTGTGCCGCAGCCTGGGCCTGTTGACGGAACCTCCCGCCGCTTCTCCTTTCATGCCATGCATCCTTAGCCTTTTCCCGCTCTCCCGCACGTCACCCTTCCCTGGGATAACGCCCCAACCTCTCCCATAGCCCCCCCCCCCCCCCACAGCGTGCCCCCGGGCGAGCGTCTACACTTTCATTACCTCCGCTCTTCTCTCGTTCCTCTGCTCTCTTCCCCTTTTCATTTGCCGTCCGTTTGCCCCCAAAGGCGATCTCGCTCTCAGAAAGGCTCCATTCTCTGCTACATGCTCAGACTCATCGGCCCCTGAAAGATAAGCATTTATCTCCTTGTTCGACTCGTCCTCTTGGAAATGGCGCCTTTCCTTAGCAGCCCCTCCTCAGCCGTTGAGGGGGTGGTGGGATTTTGGTTCATTGTGCCCGTGCCTGTTCTCCACTCTGGAGCCTCGTTTATGAGGTCAGGGGGCAGGATGGATCGGGGCAGAGCCCCCCAGGGAGGAGACATTAACGCAGGCCTTAAAGTGTGAGCGCAACAGTTTATTAGAAGTACGGCCCATCAGAGAGGAATTTCCACACATGGGATGCTTTGACACACCTGGTGCATGTGTGAGCGTGAGAATGCTTAAGGGGGGGGAGGGCGGAGAGGTTAGGGTTAGGGCTGGATGGGGGGTAAGTATGTATACAGGCAGTGCCGGCTTATGAACCAGATCCGGTCCCAAAGTCTGTCTTTAAGTCAATTTGTAGGAACAAGTACATACTGTTCTTATTTAGGGTCAATTACTGCAATGATTATCTCAGTATGTAGTATATATTTTAACTTTCTGTGCATATAAAACACTTCCAAATACACTAAAGCCTGTAAAACATAATACAGTTCATAAAAATACAGTAATAATAAACATAACTGCATACAGTGCTGTGCTGAAGAGAAAGAAAGAGAATCTGTGTGTGTAGGGACACAGTACTGTGAAACAAATGATGTTTTGCATACTTGAAGAGGCTTTCGTGAAGTTGTATTATAACATTTTATTGCAGACTTTCATTTTCTCCTGCATCATGCAGGAGAATATGATGTGACAAAGTAGTGAGTGCGTTTGACATTATGAACCATTCTGTTTAACTGAAATATTTAATATAATAGGCTTTATGGCAGCCCAATTGTAAGTACATGTTGTTAAGTCGGATATTCTTATCTCGGGAACTTTGAGAACCCCAGTCCTGGCAAGAGCTGCTTGAGTATTTCAGCGATGGCTCTGCTGTTGTACTTTTGAGCACGACCCGGATTGTGGAGGATCAAGCTGTGAAGCTCCTTTGTATAATAATAATAATAATAACCAGCTCTAACGAGAAGGATCTTCATGCCGTGTTCGCAGTACGTGCGCCGGCATTAATCACAGTCCTACTTAGGGCGTCCACTCACTTGTTGAAGGCGGGGGCTCTGTTGGCGTCTCCATGAAACGGAAGGTTTGCTGGGTTTGAGAACGTCCCAAACATCTCGCTCCCACAGTGAGGAGCTCCGTGGGAGTTTTGGGAATGCTGGGAAATTTTTCACCCACTCACATCATTCTGGACTTTCCTGTAACTGGGCCGTCACTTTGAACCCCCCTACCCCCCACCCCCTACTCAGTTATCCTAAATCATGTAATCTGATCATTTCCCCCCCCCCATTTCATATTCTTGTGTCTTTGCTGTCATCTCATTCATACCCTCCTATCCCTGCGTACCTGAGCTGAAATATCACTGTTTTGTGCTTTCCTGGTTGTGTTGCACCCTTTAAGGAAGACCTGTCGTAAAGCAGCTCTAACCCTCTGCCACTAGGCAGCATTCGGCCTAGTAAATAATGCTCGTTAACTGGAAAGTGCTGAAACCTCAAGGCCCAGTGCAGAAGCACCAGAAGCTTGCAGTTTGCAGCTACAATCACGT
The DNA here is from genome assembly GCA_026776725.1 of Gnathonemus echidnorhynchus. Taxonomy (NCBI): domain Eukaryota; kingdom Metazoa; phylum Chordata; class Actinopteri; order Osteoglossiformes; family Mormyridae; genus Gnathonemus; species Gnathonemus echidnorhynchus. The sequence goes on along the minus strand of JAODJU010000002.1, from coordinate 1,962,924 downwards.
ATCCTGTGATTACATTTATTTATTTAGCACACGCTTTTATCCCAAGTGACGGACAATTTTTTGCAAAACCAGGGCCAAACAGTCTCTGGAGCAATTGGAGGTGAAGAAATCACTCTGCCAACCTTAGGAAGGTGGCCGGTTCAAATCCTATCACAGGAACTGCATCCCAACCCACTGCAGATATGAAAAGCTAAACATTTATACACTTTTCCCGAAGTACCGTATTCCAGGTGTATTAGGCTAAGCTCTGGGGGATTCAGAGGCTACAACTGCGAGCTTGCTAAGGGAAGCCGAAACGAGAAGAGAGAAAAGGAAGTCCAAGGTATCAGAAGGAGGGAAGATTCGGTTAAGTGCAGTGGAAGCTGCGGACCTATGAATAACCACTTAAAATGAAATGGCGAGGATGAGGCTAGCCTAGCCGGCGAGGCTGCTGTCTTTCAGGCTGGTGAACAGCCCGCACTGCATCAGAAGAACCAAGAAAATAAGCTTAATCTGGACAGAGAAAGTAAAAGACACACATTCTTATTTCCCTCCTTCGTCCGTAGGCTGCACAGAAAGCAACAGTTAACTTAATTGTGGAATCCTTACTAGTTTTAGCTGCTTAGCAAAATTTGTCTGAGCGCTAGTTGCTGCAGTCGCTTATTTGTTTCACTGAGCTGCCGAAACCGTGCGTTTGCATAGATTCAAAATGCATTTTACACACGCGATGGGATCAGAATGGGCACTGTTTATGCACAGCATGGCATTGTTCTCAGTTTGTTTGAATCTTGGCCTTATTCGCTGTTAACTGATCGTGTCGTGTGTCATTAAACAAGAGTGCACTTGGTAAATAGTGCTGTAGCGGTTTTAATTAATTTTGGGCCGCAGTGGGAGCCCCACCCTGAATATTTGTACTTAAGAGCACTGGTGTGCATGCCGCGCCGTCATGTCCCGGGGCGGGATTCCTCAAGGAGAATTAGCAGGAATGTGAATCCGAAAGCTGCAGTACTTCCGACAGACACTAGGTGTCCTCTGAGTCGGCCTTTGGCCCTCGGCCACTTGTGCAAATCCTGTTGCTGCACGTGCTCCGAGTCTTGTCAGGGAGTCCAGTCCATGCCTATCATTTTTAGCTTGTGTGTGTGGGGGGGGGGTCTGCCTGAGTCTGTGTGTCTGGATATATGAGGGAGGTATTTACTCTGACTATTTACTTTAATTGCTTGTGGAGGAGCCATTCGAATAACAAAGGTTACAGCCATTCAGAGGTCTTTACATGCCTTTGTGGCGACGGTCTTTGTGGCTTGCTGACTCCCAGCTTGAGCGGGACATGGGGGGTCTGCCATTATAGTGGGGCCCTGGCCTCCAGGGCTGCTTCTGAGCTGGTGCTGAAGGCCTCATGCCATCTGCAAAGACTTCCTTCCTACCCCAGCAAAACTCTTTGATGTCCCACAGAGGGGGCGGAAGACAGAGAGCGAGAAAAAAAAAACATTTTTCTTTTTTCTTTCCGTACACAGCTCAACGACTCGGCCTTTATGAGTGTTGCTTGCAGAACCAGCCCCTTGGTTTGTGGCGTGACACCTTTCGGAATGGCGCCGCCCAACCCTGCCCCCGACTCTCCCCCAGGCTCACCTTATGCTAATGGGTCAGCTCGAATAGACAAGGGAGGGGCGTGGCTTGTGCAGCCGGCTGCCTGAGCTGAACTGGGACAGCCTCTCTGCGTATTCAAACAAGGTGTGCGTGCATCTCTGTGTGTGCATGAGCGTGCGCGCGTGTTTCTCCGAGCCGACCGAGAGGGCGAAGGAGCTCGTGGCTGTCGTGGCGGAGGGGGGTTTGAGAAAGGAGGAGGAGAGGGAGGCATTCCTCCTGGAAGTTTGGGATTTTTCCTCAAGGGATTGAGTAGCACTTCTTAAAAAAAAAAAAAAAAAAAAAAAAAAAGTAGGAGAGAGAGAAGAAAAGACCAGCAAAGGAGAGGAGGAAGGACGTTGCTGAAGGAGGGAGGAAGGGTTCGGTCATGTTTGCCATTTCGCAGGCAGCGGAGATCTGATATCTGTGGAGTTGCGCTCCTCCACGTGGGGGGGGCCGGCGACACGGTTGCGGCCAGAGCAGAGCATTGAATCCGGAGCGCGTGGAAAAGGCAGCGCGTTGACCTGGGGGGCCCAGTCGCTGCCCGCGGAGGCATGCGGAGCCGTGCATTCGGGACCTGCAGAGTACAGCGGACTGTCCTACACCTGTAGATCTTTGGGAGGGAGACCGAGAAGAAAAACAAGCTTAAAGAAGAAGGGAAAGTAGCAGACGAAGGTGTGGCACAGCGAGTCTGGGTGACGGGGGGAGAGTGGAGATGGAGTTGGAGCGGAAGCCCAGCGAGTCCTGCCTGTCGCCGGCTGCCTTCATCAACCAGGCGCAGTACTCCAACATCCTGGAGGGCAGGTTCAAGCAGCTGCAAGGTGAGCGTGCGGACGGGTGCGGAGAAGCGCGCGCGGGATCCACTGGAGGACGGAGGTGGGGAAGTGGGATTGATCTCAGGCCGCCGGATCGAGGAGTCGCGGGTTTTATCAGCTGAAGCAGGAAGACGCTGAGGTTTTAGCAAAAGGAAGATAAAGCGTTCGCCCAAAGGCCAAGCACGCATTACACCTTATCGTCCCTGTCCTGGTACCATGACTGTATTGTTTCACCCACTGTACTGATTTGTTTGTACCAAACCCTCATACTTGTGCGCAGAGTTAATTTTTGTGTCGCTTGTGACGTGTATGGCAGGTATTTTGGGTACTTGTCAGTTTTTTGGGTACAGTGAATGCAGGCACGTTTTGGGCAGTCTGGGGTGATATCGGGGGTGTTTTTCTCAGTGTGGCAAACAGGCCACATTGGCCGTGCAATTTGGCGGGGTGAGTCACGCCAACTGTGTGTGTGTGTGTGTGTGCACACCAATGTGTGTTTTTTTTTTTTCTTTTCTTCAAGTGGGTGTTTGTGGACTGGTTATAGTTTGATCTTAACCCCGGTGTTGGGTTGAGGCCTGTCCAAGCAAAAAAAAAGCCACGTTGAAAGCCTTCTGCCCCACGTTGTGTTGTAAATTAACCTTTGGTCCTGTCACTCTATGCGCATTTTCAAAAAATGCATTTTTCGGAATTTGGGTTTGGCTTCTGTATCTATTGGATCTCTTGTATAGCTATACGCTTTTAGCATTTAACAGAAAGTGTTTGTTTATGTATTTACACACGCATCAGTTCTTATTGTGACTTTTGTCAAAGGCAGATTTTTTTTAAGAGAGTCTTCAACAAACGTTGATCGCCTGGGGCTTTTGAGTCAGATTAGACTGATTTAATATGTTTAATGATGAGTTTCTGTTCATTAAATTCAGCTTAATGGCTGCATATATTTCTCCTGATGGCAGGTCACTGAGCGCAGCGTCTGGGTTCCCCTGTGACCACACTGGTTAGTTATAGGGTAGGTCAAAGGGCAGGAGCACTGGGTGATGAAACTGCGTGTCGTGTTCACTAAAAAATATTTGCAGTCTCTGTCGGGGTGGGGGATGGGGGGGGCAGCATACCACAAAGTAATTTGCAGTGTAATTCTTCTGCGGGTCGTTTCTTACCTCCGGTCGCAAAGGATGGTGTCTTTGGCAGAAATGATAGATTTATCTGTCTTGTGAAGCTTTGAAGTGCTTCAGCGATGTTGTAACTTCTTCTTTCTGTCAAGCGTCCTTTACGATGGGGGGGTGTCCGCTTGGATACTTTTTGGTGCTTCAGTACTTTGGGGTGAGACTTCCAAATACTTTCTCTGTTGATTGGTTATGCAAATAGCCTAACTCAAAAACACAATACAAACGCCATCTTGAAAGCAGTTACGAACACAGAAAGTAACGATAAATGCATGAAAAAAATGAAAGTAATAATAAAGGATGTGTGGATAAATGAAGAGATCCAAGCTTAAATTGCGAAATTAAATTTAAGTGGTCGGAAGAACAGATACAAGATGATCAACTGTTGCAAAGTGATTTTGTTGCAATAAATATTGGGGTATTTATAAAGCAAAAAAAGAAGTTCAACATGAATTTCTCACAAACCTGTCTAGGAGTGATTTATACCAGTAGAATGCATGCAGCGCTCATGCAAAAGCAGCAGAGGTAAACTTTAATGTTATTTTAAAAAAAAAAAACATATACTAGATAATCATGATAATCATTAAAATTGCAAAACAATAGTTTTTTTTTTGTCCTATGACAGAGTAAAAATGTTTTAGCTAAACTTAAGCTCCCTGCACTATAAAATCTGTACCGAATTGAAGGTAAGAAAACGCCTGATCTTAATCTAGCTGACTAGTGATCTAAGAATTGCACATGTATAACATGAGATGTTGGTGTCAATATTGCACATCCTGCCCTATAATACACTACGGCCATTTTTCAAATTCAGTACAAAATACCCTGCCTCATGGTATGATGTCATTCAGCACCAGTACCAGTTTCTATACCAGTGGAAAACCAACACCTTGAAGTACCATACTTTGGTACTATCTTGAAGTATCAAAAGTACAGTACCTGTTGCAGTGGAAAAGGGCCCTTTCTTTAAGAGCCCAACTTGCAATTGTCTACTTTAACATGTCATTTTACACTTCAGTCAATTGCCACCCCATATTCCTCCCTGCTCCCTATGGCCATGCTGATATACAGCGTCCTGCACAATTATTGGCACCCCTTGTAAAGATTTGTAAAAAGGGTTAGAAAAAAAATTACCTTTGAGTAAAAAGTAGTTTTATCTCACACTGAAAAATGAGAAAAATCCATCCTTTTCTTTGAAATAAATGTATTCAAATAAAAACAAATCCTTCATCAAGAAATAATTATTTTTATCAAAAACATTTGTGTCACAATTTCTGTACATTTAATGCTTTGTACACCCTCCCTTTGTCAGTATAACAGCACTGAGTCTCCTATAACATTTTATAAGGTTGGATAAATACCAAGCAAGGCATCTGAGACCGTTCCTCTATACAGAATCTCTCCAGATCGCCCAGGGTCCGAGGCCCTCTCTTGTCCACTCTCCTCTTCAGCTCAGCCCACTGGTTTTCAGTGGGGTTCAGGTCAGGGGACTGAGACGGCCATGGCAGAAGCTTGATTCTGTGGTCAGCTAAACATTTTTGTGTTGATTTGGACACGTGCTTAGGATCACTGTCCTGCTGGAAGATCCAGTGATGACCCAGTTTCAGTTTCCTGGCGAGGGTAGCAAAAGTTTGATTTAAAATGTCCTGGTATTTCATGGAGTCCATAGTGCCATGTACCCTAAGGAGGTTTCCAGGGCCTTTGGAGGAATAATAACCCCAGAACATCACAGAACCTCCACCATATTTTAGTTGGGATAAGGTTCTTTTTACTACGGTCATCTTTCTTTTTACACCAAACCCACTTTGAATGTTTATTACCAAAAAGCTCCATTTTTGTTTCATCAGACCATTGAATTTTGGTTCCAGTCAAAGTTGTTGTAGTCTTTCGCAAACTCCAGGTGTTTGTGGTTAACTGACAGAAAAAGCTTTTTTTCTGTCATACTATCCAAATAATCCGTTAGCATGAAGGTGGCCTCTGATGGTAACCCTAAGATTTTACTTTGTCTTGTAATTCACCACCAGTGATCCTTGGGGATTTTTTGCCTCTCTTACAGTCTAAAGTCAGGTTTGTAACAGTTCCAGTTGTTGTCCACATTTTTATTATTGCCCTAACAGTAGAAATGGACATTTTCAGGTGAGTAGCTATTTTTCATACCCTTTCCCTGACTTATGGTCAACACACTTCTCCTTCATTTGGTCTGTGTGTTCTCTTATCTTTGCCATGTTGATGGATGACTAAGAGAATTTGAGCTCTGTGTCACCGCATGTTTTTACCCCAGTTAATCAGGAAGTCATGGATGACAGCTTGAAAGTTCCTTTTCACTCCAATCAACTCAAAGATGTACAATTTATAGGGGAAACATGCTTCAGTTGCATTGTGTTCACTATAATTTCCAGGGGTGCCAATAATCGTGGCACATGTTTTTGTTAAGAATACTTATTTGTTTTTCTTTGAATAAATTTAAATTCAAAGAAAGGTTGGATTTTTCTCATTTTTTTCAGGTAGATTTTTTTTCCAAACCCTTTTTACAAATCTTTACAAGGGGTGCCAATAATTGTGGAAGGCGCTGTAAATACTAACTACAGATGACTACATCTACTGCTTTTCTGAGGGGAAGCAGTGACCTCATTAGCAAGACTTGTGTCCAGCGCGACTGTTTTATTGACTGCTGCGACTCCCCTGCTCGGAACGATCGATTTCAGTTTCGCTTGAATGAATGTTTTGAAGCGGCTCCCAAAAGGTTTTTGGCTGGATGCTTTTAGGCATCAACAGAACATCTGGTTGTTTTCCAGATGTGGATTCTGCGCCTTTTGGGTGACACAGGCTTTGGGTCAGTTCTTCATGCTCATGATTAAATGCAGCAGAGGTGAGAGTGTGACCCCCATCAGAGGTGAGAGTGTGAAGTAGGAAAAGGTTGAACCCACAGTTTCATTATAGATGGATATAGTCATAGCAAAGGTCAGATGATAACGATGGTAATTATAGTCATCTGATTACTACTTATTATGGTTCACCTTTTACCTGTATTTGATAAGTGGTTATGGAATAATGCTTGTTTTATTAAGCCAGTGTTGCCCAATCTGGACCGACTGTGCGTCCCCAAGCACTGGATTGGGCAGCACTGTTATAAGCAATTATCCAGCACATGGTCACAGTGAGCTTGGGGCCCATTCCTTGTAGGACAGACACAAACAATTGCATTGTAATGGGAAATGTAGAAATGCCCCCCCCCAACCCTGGAGGTATGAGATAAGTGATTATGTCACCTAGTCACTATAACAATTATCCATTTATCCTCTAAATACTTATCCTTCTTAGGGCTGTCGATCAACATTTGTTTGTTTGTTTGTTGTTTGTTTGTCTGTTGGCTTATGATATTAAATCAGAAGTGTTCACTGACTGCCCAGTCCCCATGTGGATCCAATCTTAACCCCCCCTTCCCCCCTGTTCAGTAACTGAGTT
>JAODJU010000002.1:1915136-1955523 GCA_026776725.1 Gnathonemus echidnorhynchus | reverse complement strand
GGGGGGGGGGGGGGAGATAAGCCAGGAGCATAGGGGCAAAACTGAGCTCTGCGGGGGGGCCTGACTCAGCACGGGGCCTGGGGCCTGCCTCGTCCTTCCGCTGCCTGCACCCACAGTGTGGCGCGACACCATCGCCCTGTTTGACCCCTGCTGGTAATTTAGGGATCTGAAGCCTTTGGTGACTCTACTTTCCCTGGTGAATGTCACCATTTACCTTTTGTCACGCCCCACGGGGGGGGGGGTCGTACGTACGCGCTTTTCCCTGCAGCGCTGGTGACACGGCGGGTTACAGCGTGCGATAAGCCGGGCACGCTCCTGTCCACATGCGGTTTTCAATAAAGGGATGGAGTTATATTGGACTTCTTATCCTGTTTTCTGCTGCTGATCCTGGATCTGGTTTGGGGGGGGGGGGCAGCTCAGGGCTGGGGTACACCCTGGACAAGGGCCACATGCTATCACGTCGCGATTATATGGCGTAGGTGCAGTAATCACCAGGGCCTTAGGGCACGGGAGTAATGCTGTCTGGATGGCAGCTCTTTGGTACTATATGTACATTCATTAAGACCCACAATATGACAAACAGATTTGTAGTACCCCTAAAATTTTAATGACAGGTGTATTATGACACCCAAAGTTAGCAATCTGTATAGATAAGATGTCTTTGTTTAATAAATTCGTCTGACTTTAAACTGCAAAAAGCACCTCCACTCCACTCCACCCACATCTTTCTACCTTGTTTATCCACAATATCTCCTCTTTCTAAAGATGTCGTGGTTGCTGACCTGTCCCTTTCCTCACCTCCACTTATCGCTGCCATGATTTACCCACAGTCACATGTGGCGTGCTCCGCTAGCTGAATTTAATAAACGTAAATATGTCACGATAAGATATTGCGCAGCCTCACCTTGGACCGGAGGCCAGTCCACCTCAGGGCACATACACTTACAGACTGGGCAATTTCGAGATACCGGTTTGCCTGACTGCCCCTAGACTGTGGGAGGAAACTGAAGTATCTAATAGCGATGCATCAGAGTCACCGGACCCTCCTGAAAAACGCAAATATAAATATTTCACAGAATATCCGTATCTGTACTCTCTTTGAATAGCGGTGTCATTTGATAGAAGTCACCTCCACAGAGTCCTTTACAGCCTGGTCTATACTCATTCACAACTTCTCAGACCACATATGTAATTAATACCTGTCATCACCGCAGGCCTAACGGCGTGTAAATGAGTCCCGAGATCTCGTCTGCCCGCCACTTACTGCCCACATCCTAATGCCCAGCGGAGCAGCGTGATGAGTGCTGGAGGGGTGTACCGAACTTTTTGGTGACAAACACAATGTTTCCGCGTGTCGTCAACACAAATATCCAACAATCTGCATTTTAAGCCTTAAGATTTCTGAAATACAATTTTGACAGGTCTTGTTTAATTGCTTAGATTATGAAGTCAACGTTACTTTCATCAAGTTGCATTAGGTCTTGCTTTTAAATGTGTTTTTGGAAAAATTTGTATTGATCACGCTTTAACAAAACTACAAAAAGAAGCCGACATGGAACCAAAAACCAATACCCGCTAACCAATACCTGCTAACCAATACCCGCTAACCATTAACTGCAAGGCGTGCAAGCCTGATTATAATTTTATCGGAGCACACCCTGATGTGGCATGTGGGCTAACGTGGCTCTGTCATCAAAAAAAAAACAAACAGCTAAACGTTCATGTAATTCACTTTGGAAGTTTTTCTGGTCCTTTGATTTTCTTTTATATCCTTCATACTTTATTGCCAGTATGGACCTGAAATAGGTCTTAAATTGCAATCATAATGATCTTAAAAAGGTCTTAAAGTCTTAAATTTAACTTGCTGAAACCTGCAGAAACCCTGAAACAGCCAGTAGTTTTATAATCTCATTCACTGGTTGTTCGCCGTGTTTCAGCCTCGCCACTGTTTGCTCCCATTAAAGGCATTAAAGGTGTTTTACCCTCTTTCTGCTTTCCTGCTGTCTGTCTGATTGTGAGCCGACGTTTGCGCGTTTCATCCACTCTGTGTAGCCGAACAGGGCATGGAATGGTCTGTGAAAAGGCCCGGATATAGCGCCTTTCGCCATCGCTGTGCCACACTGGCGGGTTGTTAGCCTTAAAGGGCCCCATGCTGTCTGCTGTCTTATCTGCACACTAACTGCTGGGGGCGGAGGAAGAAGCACTGGTATTTTGGAAAAGACCACAGACCTGGAGATTGTAAGCACCCCTCAGCACACGCGCACACACACACACACATTCCACCCCTGAGTATTTCAGAAATGGTCCAAAAGTCACCAGGCAAAGCTAAAGAGGCCCGGCGTGTTTGTCTATGGTTACAGTGAAATCTTGCTGCTGATGCTTCCATTCCATGAAGGATTGTTTTACTCCGCTGTGTGATCTGAAGCTGAAAGAAGGTGTGCTCTCCTATGACCAAATACTTCTCTGTGTATGTCTCTTTCTGAGACTGGAGGGCCTGGGCGGGGTGTGAAATAGGCCCCTGGGATTTGTTTTGTTCCTCACATGCCAGGTGCTGTGGGGGTCATGGGGGGGGCGGCACGCAATGACGGAAGAAAAGAGGCCTTTTGCTGGTTGCGGAGAGGGTGTGACTGAGACCTGCGTGATGTCATAAATGAAGATCACTTTCCATATGAATTGGATGTTTTTGAAACCCACACCCTACATGGAGTGTTCAGTTTGCATTTCTGCATGGTGTGTGTATGTGATTTTGTATATATTACATTGCGGGGACCGAACACTGCAATAAAAAAACCTGATACTTTTTTCTTTGTGGGAACATTTTGAGTATCCACAAGGGGAAACTCAATTTTAGAAAATTCTGTCAGTGCAATCAAAAAAGAAAAATACCCAAAGGACTTGTATTTTGCTTGGTTAATTGTGGTTAAGGTTAGGGCTGGGTGGGGGTTAAGGTCGTCATTGTTGGGATCAGTGTTTTGCCCATAGAAGTGAATGGAGAGTCCCTACAAAGATATGAATACAAATATGTATGTGTGTGTGTGTGTGTGTGTGTGTACCTGTGTATGTGTGTTTTCACAGTGATAAGTGTCATTGCTGGAGTCGGTAATAACGGTTGTTGCAGGAAGTCTATCTGAAGAGAAGAGCTTCCAGACGAGATTATGGCTCAATTATAGGTGTGTTCCAGAAGGCCCTACTGAAAAATGGTTTCCATGACATGAAAGCTAAACAAACAAGATCCCCCGTTTGCATTCCGTTCATTTTAATTGCATCTTCGCATATCCTGAGCCGCCTCTCAGTGATTGTGAAAGCAAGACTCTATGCTAGTCTGATTTTAGGTAGACTGGAGGGATGTGATATTTGCTTTAGATGAGGAACTTCGTCCTCCAAGCATCCGTTTTACCTCTCTATTTTTAATTTAACGTGACAGAAATATGGCAGGGTTTTTTTTTCAAGAGATAAAAAAGCAAACAAAATGAATTTTATAGGCTTCACTTTGTCCGTAGTTTAATTACCGCCCTGTTCATCTGGTTTACCTTGGCATGGCACCAGTCAGGCCTGTCGCATCTGCTATAAAGTTATTTGCGCCCATTATGACGTTGGGCCTTATCGCCGCACGTTCTATCTTTGTGTGCATCGCCATGGTAACTCCTTTGTGGTTATTTGGGGCGTGGCGGTCGGCTGTGCGACACAACACTGGGTCTGCAGCGAAGTGTTGCGGAAAAACTTGCAGATTATCGCAGTCTGTCTGCACCTGCGTTTCCTGTCTATTTCCTGTTTGTGGCAGCCCCACTGCTTTGGAGATTTACAGCTCGATTGGCCCCGCCCTGGCCTCGCTCAGACCTGTGGCCCTTTCTCACCTGTCCATCCTGACACCATCCGGTATAATTATAATGAATTACCGTTGTCCTTTGGCCCCAAGACAGATGGCCTCATTCAGGGCCCACACCAGCCACCAGTTTTACCCAGACAGCCCCGCCCATTAATTAAGCCATGACAGAATCAAGGAATGGTCAAGGAATGTGGCTCGTTTAGGAAAGTGTTCCAACTGGCACGCCGTGGCACCGTGAGGTGTGACGACCGTATATCTCCACCTCACTCTAACTCCTGCAAACTCTGGAGGATTACAAGTGTCTAATTTGTCCTATCGCTTTAAATGTAAATAGCTTTTTTTTTTTTTTTTTAACGAGGCAGCTCTTCTACGTATGCACTCCCATAACCCCTCGACTAAGTCATGGTTCATTTAGTAATGGTTTTTCGTACCCAACGAGCTGTGACCCCCCACCCCCAGTAGCTGAGCGTGGTGAGTTTCTCATCCAGCACACAAACTGAGCTCTGTTTGTGGCCCGGATCTTCAGCTTGGACCTTTGTGGCAGCACCGTAAATCGGTGTGGCTTCACCGTTGGGTCAAACGCTATTGCGCGCTCAGTTTGGTCTCCGACTGCATGGGAATGACAGAAGCGGCTTGTCGGGGATGAATGAAATCCTGGGGGGTGCAGAGGAAGTGGGCAGCTCCGTTTAAGTGTCAACACTTATGTTCAGCTTTGTTGGGGTTTCAACGAAGTTGAACTTCAGACACACCCATCACCTATGTGGGTGTATGTGTTATTTTCGTTGGGGGTGACCTTTGTTGAACTACTCTTACTGAAATGATCCTTTATTTGCATGAGTTCAAGTATATTGGAATGCTTTTCTTCATCTACCCCATCTTGCTCTCCATGAGAGACGCAAACATGTGAGAGCAAGCTTGGGGGTCAGAGCACAGGGTCAGCCAGTGTACAGCGTTCCTGGAGCTGGGGGTTAAGGGCATCGCTCCAGGGCCCACGGACATATGACTGTTCTGAAGAAGCCAGGTCTCAAACCAGCAATCTGCTGATCGCAGGCCCGGGTGAACAGAACTTTACCTTTGGTACCACGTGATCGCATGCGTCTCCATCTCTATTCCCCTTAAAGAGGGGAATAAACCAGACTGAAGATCCAGACGGAGAGGTTCTGGCCAAGTTCGTAACGGCTCTCTGACGACTGCATTTCGCTCTGCTGAAATCAGGTCAGGCATGACGCGTGGGCGTCTTTGTAAAGTCAGCGCCTTGCGGGTGTTTTATACAGCGGCAGCAGTTGAGTCTCTCAGGTCTGATCATCCGCAGCTCCTTCCCATTTTGGTACGTGCCACACTGGGGGCGGGACTTTCTGCATCTTCTAGCCAATGATCCTACCTTGGTGAGCTGGATTAGGAGGGAGTATACTGCAGTCATGTTGCTACCTCTAGCTGTGCCCCGAGGCCTGGGTCTTTCACGACACAACCAGCCCCAGCTGGAATGGTCCAATTGTTCATCTTTACATGAAGGCGGTCCCCCCCAGGCAGGTTCATAATAGTGCGATCCACTTCAGATGTTGCCGTTTAGTTGTGTGAGAGGGCCCCGTCTTTTCTCAGCGGACGCTCGAATTGCAGGGCTGCGCGTTGCGCTTAGCGCCAGCCCCCATTAAGCCTGGGAGGATCAGCAGCTGCAAGAAGCAGGAAAGCACAAAGAGTTTCAGCTATGGTGTGACAGAAACCATGCGGGGAGATCTGCCAAACATGGTTATCAGCATTGGAGGCATCTTAAGCTTTTAATTTCTCCCAGTGACTCTGCACTGATAAGCGTTTGGAGCAGTGTTTCCCAGCCCGGTCCTCAGGGACCTACAGACGGTTTTGCTTCCTCCCAGCTCCCTGCCAGACGGTCCACATTTTTGCTCCTTACTGAGAGCTGGGAGGAAGCAAAAACGTGGCCTTACTGCAGGACCCCAAGGAAATAATAAAAATATCAAATTATTTTTATATTTCTCTTACTGCTACCTTTACTTATTACTGCTCTGCTACTGTTCTGTTACAGTACCTGTTTTTAATGCATTTGTTTAAGGTTATTCGCCTTATAGTAAATGGCCATGAGGTCAGAGGTTGAAAGTTTAGGTCCAGAAAGTAAAAATCCAGACCCAGATTTTGTTTCAACCAACCAACTGAGTACTCTGTGAATGTAAGTCTATATGCTCAACTGGCTGGTTGAAACAAAATCTTGGTGTGGATTTGTGCTTTCTGAACCTAAACTTTTCACCTGTGCTTGAGGCAATGAAGTAATACATAACAAATATTGCAGTGACCCAGAGAAGTATTCAACATTGTTTTCTCAAATTTTAGACTCTTCAAAATAACCTCCAGGTGTGCTTTAGGGTCATTATCTTGTTTAAAAAATGAATGATTTCCAGTAGGTGTGTCCAGACTGTCTGGTACTGTACGACTGTGTGCTCCTCTTGACTATAGTGCGTTCCAAGAGCATTCCTTGTACCTGTAGTCCTTGTGCCTAAAATGCATTCCTAGTGTATTTCTCGTGCCTTCAGTGCATTCCTATTGCATTCTTTGTGCCTGTAGTGCATCCTTAGTGTGTTCCTAGTGTGTGTAGTACATTCTGCGTGCCCGTAGTGCATTCCTCGTGCCTGTAATGCATCCTTAGTGTGTTCCTAGTGTCTGTGGTACAGTCTGCGTGCCCGTAGTGCATTCCTCGTGCCTGTAATGCATCCTTAGTGTGTACCTAGTGTCTGTAGTGCAGTCTGCGTGCCCGTAGTGCATTCCTTGTGCCTGTAATGCATCCTTAGTGTGTACCTAGTGTGTGTAGTACAGTCTGCGTGCCCGTAGTGCATTCCTCCTGCCTGTAATGCATCCTTACAATCTACAGTGTAAAAGTAAAATTTTAGCCTATTATTGCTACTTCTGCTGTATGTGTCGTTCAGTCTTGCCAGAGTGAACAATGGTCACGTTCACATTCATCCATTGCAAACTGATTTGTTCAGTTCACCGCTGACCAAAAATATGGGCACGTTCAATGAATGCCGCTCATTTAGTGTGTGCAAGCATAACATTGATGGCAGCTCTGCGCTTGGCTACGGTTACAGGTGGCTGAAGCGTAGACTCTCCCAGCGCCTTTTCTGATGATGTCATCATCCGCTGGGAGCACGCATTACCTTTCTCTGAACCTCAGCGCAGTTCTCAGTGACTGAATGATCTCGTTTTGAAATTGAATGACTCTCAAAACCACTAGTCTTTATTTAGTTCAAACCACAACTCCTTTTTCAGCCCCTGGTTGTGTTTTTTTTTGAGCCAGGGTCTTCATCTTTAGGCAGAACTCCTACCGGTAGTCCTATCGGAGTGTTGTCTAGACTCTGATATTACGGGTAAAGCACACGCTGTCATGGGATTTCACCTCAGGGAAACTGCGTCATGGTTTTAACATCCTGACGCTTTAGATGACGTAGGGTGCTCTGTTTTTCTCACACCGCACTCAGTTTTTATTCTTTGTAAAGTATTTTCTCTTAATCTTAGAGTCATAGCAAGAGAGGCAAATGACACTTGTGCCGCTTATTTGCTTGCCTGTGTGTGTGTGTGTGTGTGTGAGGGTGGAACCAGTTTTACCAGTCAAGGCGTATCCTAGTGCCTGTTACACAGCTCTGTAACTTGCCTTTGCCACGAGGGAGTCCAGCTACAGGAGCGATGAATCAAAGATCGCTATTGTCTTTCTGCCTTGCCCCAGCTGTACCCCCAAGAATTTATGACACAGCTGCAGGAACCACGATCTTACCACTTCACCTTCCGCTCCACTCGGCAGAGGATCAGATAAAGGGTTAAATCTGGGACTAGTTTAATCTGCTGTTATGGGGAAATAGGGAAGAGGCATGAGTCAGGTGACCATTATCCAGGTGCTTTTTGTTTAATTTACCCTGTCTCTCTACAAGACTAGATAATTACCATGTGGCGTAGGAGTTTGTCATGGAGCGTAATCAGTGGGCAAGCTTTGCCTAGAGGGTTTAAATCCGCTGGCTCTGCACATCTGCGTTTAGGGGTGGACACTCGTGCTGGTATCTACTGATTCCAAACAACTTTCCTGAAGCCCTGACTGCCGCTCCCAACACACTCTGTGTTCCCTTTGGTTTCAGTATTTAGCAGACATCTACCAAAATTTGAAGGTGTTGATTTTTCTTGTGTTGTTAAAATTTGCTAAGCACTAATACGGCACTGTCAGTTTTTAGGAATTTTCCTTCCTAGCTCTGTGCTCGGGTACACTCCTCTTTACTGTGTATTTTTCACTTTGTTCTACGGCCCGTTTTAAGCTTACGTTCTTCGTCTGACTATTGTTAAATGGCCGTATTTCTGTTTTCATTGTTTTCACTTCAAGTCAGATAAGAGTCCCTTGTCCCACAAAAGAGTTTGGTTTCTTGTTCATCTTTTGTCACCTTTAACCATCTCTATGCACATAGACCTGACTGGGACGTTGGCCCTTCTCCCTGCCAAAGACTGGCACACATCGTCTCAACTCTGAGCGGAGCAAGCGTGTTTTTTTTTTCTCTTCGAAATAGGGGAAAAATTGCTTAAGACAAAACCCGCCCTGCTCTGCGTTGCTTGTGGATGCCAAATGAAATTCCTTCAGTTCTGTTTGTGCTTGTCTTTCTCTACGTCTTGCTCAAGTGGCTCCTTGTCTGCTTATGATGAGAATGTGTGCAACTGAGACTGAAGATACATTCCTACAGATAAATGGCAGTCATCTAGGGGTCGGGATTGGAGGTTATAGGTAGGGCTTTAAGATTAGGTCTTGGTAGCTGGATCAATTTGCGTAAATGCCGATTTGTGTGTGAAAGGAAAGCAAGCTTTTGCATTCTTTATATGAATGTCCGGAGGTTGTGCGAATGACACTGTTCACCCTAGAGAGGCATTCCTCTACCCCAAAACATGTTTGTGGGGTAATGAACGGCTTTGACGTCCTGTCAAGTGTTTGTTGGGTTAATAGCTATGTAGGGAGTCTCTGGGCAGTGGCCGGGGTGGGGGAGGGGGTCGTCACGGATCACGCAACATAACTGACATATTTCGCTGCAGGCGTTTTCCTGCAAAACAGGTTTTGAATGTTCTCGAAGATGATACTGCAGTCATGTGATACTCAAGTACAATATACTGTGGATTTAATCTAATGATGCAACAGTCCAGGCAGAACGGAGATGAGGGCATGAAATATGCAACAGTTCTTGGATGGTGGATTCAGGTAGTGTTGGGTTTTTTTTAGTTGGTGGTATGCAAACCATTTTGACACTGGACCCCCAGATTTTAAACCCTTTTTCAATCCATCTTTGAACTTCTTATGGGGCACAAATAAGGCGTACATCCTGTATGGGAAGCCCGTCCATTAGGGGGCAGAGACACCGTACGGGCAATTTACAGACATCAAATAGGAAACCCACAGAACAGGAGGAACCTACAAACTCCACATACAAAATTTCTGCTCTAATGCTGCTCAGCAGATAAATCAGTCATTTTAATCTGTTGATTTATTCAATGTATTAACAGTTAGCAGGACCATTGATTTTAGGATAAGCCGTCTTTTGAAGCAGTGAATAAATCATCATCAACAGCTGACTAATCTGTAGCCTACAGTAGGATCTGGCTTCTCTGTATGACATGGGTGTGTTGTCTGGATGTCTTTTGTTCTCCTGATTTTATGACGGTTCTCTGCAATGATGACATTGAACAAAAAGGCATTTCTCATGACTTAATCTGCTTAAAATACAAATATATAAATAAGGTGCCAGTACTTTTCGTTCATCGCGAGGATTTGCGTTTATATGTGTGGGTTCTCATGCATGCATGGGGGGGTGGGGAGTTTTGGCCTGCCCCCAGCAAAGGATATGCCCTGGTTGTGAGTTAAATTGCCAATCCCCCCCAGAGCAGGGTCCCGCGGGGGCCTTGGACTGCGTCTTTCCTGGCTGCCTCTTGGCGTGAATTACAAGTTGTGGGGGTGGTCAACTGGAGAAACCTTCGCCCTGGATAACTTCATGGTACCCCTGGCCTCTTCCACTCCTATCAGCCCCGTCACTGTGACTGGGAGAAGCTGCTCCGTCGTCAAGCGCTCCGTAAATCTTCAAGTGGCTATTTAATCCTCCCCGTGGAACCATAAGTCAGGCAAGGATTAGCGCCCCTTTGAGGGGGAGAATGCGGGATGGCTAACACCGGTTGTCCTACTGGGGGTGCTGTGTAGCTTCCTGACGTGCGTGTGACCCTGACATGTCATGATGTGTCATGATCACATCCACATGGAATGCAGCTCAACCCTACCAATAATTCCCTGGTAATATCCTGAAATGTTTCCTGCCTGCGGTTCGGAAATCTGACAGGTTTCTGCATTCGGTGATTGGCGGTGGGGTGGGGTGGGGGGGGGCGTGTGTGGTGATAAACCCAGAAGCTTTATAGAACTCAGAGAAGAGCAGAAACCCATCTGCCATGGTGGCACATCAGAGAACAGGTCACTGTGGTGGAAATGTAATCAGTTGGTAGTGTGCATTTTGATTGCGACAGTGATTGCACACGTTGTCAGTCGTCGTCATGAAAAACACAGGCTGGAGAGGGTGTCACCAGCCGTCCCTCTAGCTGCGATGCAAAAAAAAAATGCACAACAACCTGCTCGTTTGACTAATGCAGCACTAAGATGTTGCTGTAGTTATGATCATAAGCCTTTGTAAAGTTCAGTTGCATTTGTAATGTTCACGTGCATTTGTAATGTTCATGGACGTTTAATGTTCATGTGTGTTTAATGTTCATGGACGTTTGTAGTGTTTATGGGTATTTTTAATGTTCACCCACATTTGGAATTGTCATGTGCATTTGTAACGTTCACAAGTGTTTATAATGTTCTCGCTCGTTGGTAATGTTCATGCACATTCATAAACGGTACACACAGTGTACAGCTGCCAGCTGACCCGCTCATCTTCCTCACACCCAGATGAGCGTGAGGCCGTTCAAAAGAAGACTTTCACCAAGTGGGTCAACTCCCACCTGTCCCGTGTCACCTGCCGCATCGGCGACCTCTACGGCGACCTCCGTGATGGGCGCATGCTCATCCGACTGCTGGAGGTGCTGTCCAACGAGCAGCTGGTCAGTATCTCCATCTCTACGCATCTCTCTGACTCTTATCTGATGCTTAATGTTTGTGGCTTCTTATCTGATGCTCAGCGTTCCTCCATTTGTTCTCCTATTCTCACTTTCAACTATCTTTTTCAATGTCATGTGATCAGTGTCTACATATTTTTGAGTATGACTGATAGAACAGGCATCACTTTTGCTGTTTAATCATTGTCTTTTAACCTAAGAATAAGGGAAACGTGCCCCGTTTGTGTCTCTTTGGCTGTAGATCTGCAGACTGTGATGATGTTCAAAAAAATTAGTGTGTAAACTGAGTGCCGAAACCGTCTGAGGTTTCAAGTCACCCTCTCTCCGCTTCCCTGTGGTCCTCAGCCCCGGCCCACCAAGGGACGCATGCGCATCCACTGCCTGGAGAACGTGGACAAGGCGCTGCAGTTCCTCAAGGAGCAGAAGGTCCACCTGGAGAACATGGGCTCCCACGACATCGTAGACGGCAACCACCGGCTCACCCTGGGCCTGATCTGGACCATCATCCTCCGCTTCCAGGTAGCTGGCCGTTTTCATTATCAGCAAGTAAACAAATCCTACTTTCTGCTTATTTAAATTCTCAAAAGAATGGGAGCTACATTTATTTAGCTTATCTGCCATTTTTATCCGTGGCAATTTGTAGTTCGTAGACATTTCTGCGGCTGGGTGTCTGAAGAGAGCAATCAGACTAACTTTTCTCAAACCAGCAAACGCACCCAGCCACCAGCTGGCCCAAAGACAACCTTTTCAAGGCATGTAATATGTTTAAATTGCCCATCTGGCACCTTTTCATAGGGATTTTAAAATCGTTTCAGATCCAGGACATTAGTGTGGAGACCGAGGACAATAAAGAGAAGAAATCAGCCAAAGATGCTCTACTGCTATGGTGTCAGATGAAAACTGCAGGGTACGAAAGTGGAGATCTTTTTTCCCATCTATCCAGCATCAGTAATCACTTCTAGTAGAGGGTCATGTGATGTGAACCTATCCCAGAATTCACAGGGCACAAGGCTGGGGACACTCAGAATGGGATGCCAGTCCATCACAAGACACACACTATCACACACTAAAATGCAGAGCTGCCCGTTTTCCTATCTGCATGTTTCTGGACTGCGGGACGGAGCCCGCATGCCACGGGGAACAAGCATGCAAGCTCTTTGTATTGTACTATTAGTTTTTCTTGTTTGCATTTTAATGTGCATAACATAGCAATTCGTTTTGAAATGGCACCGTGCACTTGAAAGATGGATCGTGCAGCATCCTGGACTGGCTAGACTAGATGACGATGCTATCGCTGTCTTAACTTTTCATTACATATTTGTGAATCTTTTTGTTCAAATGATTCAGTGTTATTTTCAAGAGCAAAACTCATCTTTTCAAACTAAATGCATTGTGGCTAAGGATAGCTTTATTTTGCGTGACAGTCATTCAGGCTCGTGTTAGTCCTGGTCCCCAGTCCTGTGATATTCGGTTATTTCTATTTTTACTTTTTTAATTTAAAGTTCTAGGGTTTTATTCACAACCAGATCCCCTTGCTTGCAGGTACCCCAACGTCAACATCCATAACTTCACCACCAGCTGGAGAGATGGCCTGGCTTTCAACGCCATTGTGCACAAACACAGGTGATCCAGCCTCCTCCTTACTTTACGGAGGTTAAATTCCTGTATATGCTTATAGTTACAGGAATACAGGTTTACAGTTTCATATTTCTCTCACTGTTGCCAGAAAGGGCCTTTTTGCCAGGTTCAGGTTTGGCCACCAGTATTCTGAGATGATGTAACAGAAATCGATCCGTGTGTGGTGTAGATGAGCGTTCGCGAGTGTCTTACCTCATCCAGGTGCCAGCTGGTGTAGCCGCGATCACTTGGCCTCTGCGTCTGCCCCCATGCGTAACACCTGTCTGGCTGCCGTATGACCTGTGTGGGGAGAGACCTAAAAAATTAAAGACAGAAGACATAATGTGAGGAAAGAAGTATTGGCCAGACTCCCCCTGCTGGTTACTGATATGATTGCAGTTTTGTATTTCGGAATCCGAATCAGAAGACAATCATTATCAGAAAGTAAATTGTTTGTTAGACTGCACGTTACACGACCACACAAGAAGACAAAAATAGACAGTAACACAGAACCACATACAACAATCTGTATGAGAATGAATAAGTATGACAGGTGATAGATAAATAGGTGGGTGATTATGGTGAGTATAGTAATAGAGTATAGTACATGCTGCGCTTGAAAGATATGTGTGTGGGGTTACGTGCTTGAAATCCCCTTGATATCAAAATAAAGGCGTCAGGTTGTCTTGTCTGGAGTCTTGCGACAGTTACGTGAATGAAATCACACACCATTACCGCTTTTTTGAGTTCTTGATTCCCCTTTGGCAGGCCCAGCACAATCCATGCATCTCTCATGCTCGTTCGGCATTAAGTGCGCTTTAAAGTGTGCTGTTTTTGATCAGATTTTCCTATGCAGAATTAATTAAGGTATTTATCAATGCATTTAATGTAGTCGGTAAGTTCCTGTTTGTGGGACTGCGAGACAGGAGTGTGGCCAGGAGCTACAAAAGTTCCTGGTCAAGATGACCTAGGAGGTAGGTTCCTGAACTTTGGTGGGAAAATGCCTTCTGGGCATTTTGTGGAGAGCTTGCGAAAAGAAATTATGCTCCTTTTTAAAAGTCCAACATAAATACAGTTGAATAGAATTGAACTGGGTGCCTGAGATTGGAGGAGCTGTAGAATACGGAGGCCTGCCTTAAAGAGACCCGGCTTGTTCACCCCCCAGGCCTGACCTGATAGAGTTCGACACGCTGAAGAAGTCGAACGCACACCACAACCTGCAGAATGCGTTCAACATGGCGGACAAGGAGCTGGGCTTGACTAAACTGCTGGATCCTGAGGGTCAGTCCGGCTTCCTACCTCTGACCCAAACACGCACACACAAACACACACTCAGTCACTCACTACGCATATTCATATCTTTATGGGGACTCTCCATTCATTTCTACGGATATAACTCTAATCCCAACTATGACCACCTTAACCCCTACCCAGCCCGAACCTTAAACATAAATAACCAAATAAAATACAAGATTTTTGCCTATTTTAGTTTATTAATTGCATTCAAGGCTTTTATAAAATTTAAGTTACTCTTGTGGGGACTGAAAATGTCCCTAGAAGTTAAAAAGTTAGAGGTTTTTATTACATTGTAGGGAAATCTAGTCACTTTCTCACTCTTTCTCTCTCTCTCACACACAGACACACACTCCCATTCTCTGTTCAATCTCTAGCTGCCTTTGGTCTTTGTCAGCTCAAAGCTTTTGTGTATTCATTTGTCATAAGTTAAGGTTTAGGACTTAAATTGCCATAATGAATATTAACACTAATAAATCATACGAATTATGCAATTACTGTAATGTTTGTCACTATTACCATTTAAAGTACTAATACTTCCAGCACTTTTCCTGTAGATTACTCATCTCAGACAGTGAGCTTATGTATAGCAGTAAACCCCCCTCCCCCACTGAATGGGGATGAAGTGTAGAGTCTCTAAGACATTTCTTAGTGCCAAATCTTGTAAATATCCCTGAGAATCAGAATGGACCGAGGGAAACACTGTACAAGGCTGGAGCTGAGTTTTGGAGTGCGGTTGGTTTTCCCCAACTAGTTTGCAAAAGCACGACAGAGAAGCATGTGTTAAGTAAAAGTCCTTCATTCACAGATGTCAACGTGGACCAGCCAGATGAGAAGTCCATCATCACTTATGTGGCCACTTATTACCACTACTTCTCCAAGATGAAGGCCTTGGCGGTGGAGGGCAAAAGGATCGGCAAGGTGAGCCTTTTCATTCTCTGCTCTTGGGGGCATTGAAAGCCTTCGAGTTCAAGTCAATCGCATTATTAACTGCATTGAACCAACAGCCTGCTTCATTCCGCCTGTGTTCCGTTTATATGTGAATATGGGTTTTTGAGGGTCAGTACATTGGTCAATGTGCCTCCCAGGTGCTGGACTACGCCATCGAGGCCGACCAGCTGGTGGAGAAATACGAGACTCTGGCATCGGAGCTGCTGCAGTGGATCGAGCAGACCATCCACACCCTGAATGACCGGAAACTGGCCAACTCTCTGACCGGTGTGCAGAACCAGCTGCAGGCCTTCAACACCTACCGCACTGTGGAGAAGCCTCCCAAGTAAGTGCAGCTGCAAGAAAGGCACATCAACCCACATTTGCTGAAAAAAATATGTATGGGGGGATGTGGAGTTTTTTGATCATTTCACTCATTAAGTGTCCGGATCTCAGCTGAGATCTGCAGAAGATCTGCATAAGATCTTTATGATGGACCTGTGTGACAGGTTCACAGAGAAGGGAAACCTGGAGGTCCTGCTTTTCACCATCCAGAGCAAGATGAGAGCCAACAACCAAAAGGTCTACATGCCAAAGGAGGGCAAACTCATCTCCGACATCAACAAGGTATCAGCAGTTATTGTGACCTACGGTGTGGCTGGTATGATAGAGAGCGCACACACAGCTGTGTTCTGATTGGCCTGGAGTTCCTGAGACCATGTTCATTATTGGCTGCCAGGCATGGGAGCGGCTGGAGAAGGCGGAGCATGAGCGGGAGTTGGCGCTTCGCAATGAGCTGATTCGCCAGGAGAAGCTGGAGATGCTGGCGGCCCGCTTTGATCGCAAGGCGGCCTTGAGGGAGACCTGGCTGAGTGAGAACCAGCGCCTGGTGTCCCAGGTAAACGCCATTAGCAGAACATGGTCTTTACAGTCCACAAGGTCATTCCTTATAGTAACTGGAAGGACAAAGCAAACGCAAGGTTATGGGCAGGGTAGCTGGAGGAATAAGATAGTAGGGTTAGTGTTAGGCTTAGGCATAAGAGGGTTATGGTTGGGTTTAGAGTTGGTAATGGGTGGGTTAGTAACTGCAGGGTTTGGGGTAGGTTAAGGGTTGGTAACTGCAGGGTTTGGGTTGGGTTTATTGTTGGTAACTGAGGGGTTAAGGTTAGGTTTTGGCAGGGGCTTTGTTAAGCCTATTTTAGGAGGGTTTTAACAACCCAAAAATTATTTTTAGCCCCACTAAATAATATGTGCTTAAATCGTGACTACTCTGCCATCCCATCGGCCCCCCCCCCCCCCCCCCAAAAAAAAAAAAACCTCCATTCATCTCTAACTATGTCCCTGGGTTTGGGGTAGATAAATCAAGGCTTGGTTTTAGGCTTAGGGCAGGTAACTGGAGGGTAGGGGTTAGGGTTAGTAATTGGAAAGTTGGGGTTAAGTTTAGGGGTAGGATTGGAAACTGGAGGATAATGCAGATCTCTTTGGATAATAATCAGACGGTATATTTTACATTAAATTCAGTAATACGATATAGATACAGTGTAAAGATACACTAGATGCAGTGAAATTAGCTAGTGGTATTTTCGTAACTGTCTGAAGCCTCATTAAAAGTTCAGTCCTTTGTCCTGTTTACTCCTTTCTGCCAGGATAACTTTGGCGTGGACCTAGGCGCGGTGGAGGCAGCCACGAGGAAACACGAGGCCATCGAGACGGACATCATGGCGTACGGCGAGCGTGTGGCAGCCGTGGAAGCAGTGGCACGCGAGCTGGATGCAGAGCGCTACCACGACGTGCGGCGCGTGCTGGCCCGGCGTGACAACGTACTGCGGCTCTGGGAGTACCTGCGCGAGCTGCTGGCCGCGCGCCGCGAGAGGCTGCTGGCCCACCGCGACCTACAGAGGCTGCTGCAGGAGATGAGCTACGTCATGGACTGGATGGCTGACATGAAGGTAATGCAGAACCGCCACGAGTGAGATCAGGAAGTAGGCGGGAACAAAGGGTTTAAACAGGAAGTGCCTGCGCTAGTCTTTAAACAAATCTTCTGAAACGCTATCACTTCCTGGGGGATCCCCTTACTTTGACTGCAAGAGATATCTACACCAGACTAAAGTCTTTTTGTGTTTTGTAATAGATAAAACAGGGATTTTGATATACCTCCTGACCTGTGCATCCCAGCTCAAATTTGGTTTCTTACAATGTCCCCCAATAAAGTGAATTATAAAAAAAACTGCAATATAAAAAAACTGCAAAACTGAATGCCTCGAGAATGCCTTGTCAGTTTATAAATATGTTGAGTTCTCTTATAGTTTCTTTTGAGATCAGACCGATACTGGTGAATCTGGGTTCTCTTCCTACAGTACAAAGCACAAGGAGAATCCCATCAGTGGTTGTTTACTTTCAATTTTCAGTTTTGCGGCACACTGCAAACACATGTGCTGTCAAAGAGTGCAGTATTAGGAACATGCAGGGAATCCTGTAGTGTAGTAGAGGAATTCCTTGAACACATGGGACCTGAGGTACTTTTTGAAGGTCGTAAGGGAGTATGATGACCAGTTCAAGATGCATGTAGTAGGAAATTGTTTGGTAATCGAGAAATGGCAAAGCTGAATCAAGCCTCAAAACATAAGCCAGCTGTATTCATCGTGAATTGAGTTACCCTGAGATTAAACAGCTTTTCCACACCTTTTGAAGCACCGTTTCTCAATCTAGTCCTGGGGGACCCCCAGACAGTCCACATTCAGCTCCTAGCCGATCAAGGACACCACAAACTTGGTGCAGGAGTGCAGGGAGCAGGGAGGGAGCAAAAATATGGACTGTCAGAAGGTTCTCGAGGATTGGCATGTTTTGTAAGCAATGCAAGAGTATTTCAAGAAGACACTGGAAATGTATCCTTAACAGTGCCTTCCTTGCCCTTCTCCAGGGCCGCCTGCAGTCCCAGGACACCGGGAAGCACCTGTATGACGTGGAGGACCTGCTGCAGACCCACACGCTGGTGGAGGCAGACATCTCGGCCCAGGCGGACAGGGTGCGGGCCGTGCAGGCCGCGGCCCAGCGCTTCACCAGCAGCGAGCCCAGTGAGCGCCGGCCGACGTCCTGCGGTCACACGCCCTCCCCACACGCTCATCCAGCTGCCCAGTCAGTGTCACCCTCTGTGGGGGTACTGACCTGCAGCGCAGATAAAATGCAGGTCAATGTACGGCAGGCTACAGGGACGGGAGGCTTCATAAAGCAACAGGCAAACAGGGGACAAGGTCCTTTAGGAAGAGCAAAAGAATACACTAAGTATTTCAAACGCTGAATGAAAACTGTCAACATACAAGAAGAAGGTCAAAATATGGAGAAGCCTTGCTGACCTTGTGTAGCTCACCTCAAACAGACCATCCAACAAGTGCCAGATCTCTGTCACTGAATGGGTTAAACCTAGAGGTCAATCTCCATGACAGTCGCACTGGGGACAATATCAGTGCCTTTGGCCTTTACCATCATCAGTCCAACTATTTATCCTGGTCAATGATGTGGGGGGGTCACTCTACATGCCAATATTAGTGCCACTGATCCAAAAATCTTAGACTGTGTCATGAAACGTGCGTGACACAGCAAGAGCAGGGGCAGGATATGAACCCCCAATACTGGAGGTGTGAGGCAACAACAGCTGCCCACTGAGGCACCGTGCCTCCCTACTCTGCCTCCCACCAAAGCACAGTGTACTGTAGTCCAAAATGCACACACTGGAGTCACAGAATTCAGAGTAATATTGAGATTTGACAGCATCAGTGATAAATGAAGGGTACAGCTTGATAAAGGGCAGGGATACACTCACATGTGTGATGTAACACGGTACTACTGAGGATGGCATACATGCTTGTTCTGTCTGTATGTGAACATGTGTGTAAATGTTTCCGCAGCCTACAAGCCATGCGAGCCGGCGCTGGTCAGCGAGAAGGTGTCCCAGCTGGGCCAGGCCTACGAGCAGCTGGTCCAGCTGGCGGCGGAGCGACGGAGCCGCCTGGAGGATTCACGCCGCCTCTGGCAGGTGCTGTGGGAGCTGGGCGAGGAGGCGGCCTGGATGCGCGAGCAGGAGCAGATCCTGGCGGGCGCCGACTGCGGCCGCGACCTCACCTCTGCCCGGCACCTGCTCAGCAAGCACGAGGCCTTCCGCGACGAGATGGCTGCCCGCTACGGGCCACTCAGCAACAGCATCGCCGCCGGGGAGGCCCTGGTGCAGGTAGTTATGGGAACCCATTCAGAGAAGGGAATTTTCGCCATGACTGTGACTAGCTATGAGTATCTAGTACTGCATAGAGTAACAAATGAATGGTGATGCAGGAGGGACACTTTGAAGCCCCGAAGGTTGTGGAGAGGATAAAGGACATTCGAGAACAATGGGCCCACTTGGAGCAGGTAGGAATGGAATGGAATATACCTGGTGATTGAGCATGGTCAATTTTTACCAGAATCCACAATATTTTGTGATCCTCAATTCTTTTGTAACGCTTATCTTCTCAGGGTTTTTCCTAGCCTTTAATAACTTGTATGCGTCTTGATTGGATGGTCCATATCTCTTCTTCCCTCCAGGCATCCCAGCTGCGGCACAAGCTCCTCCAGGAGGCCGTGGCCCTGCACCAGTTCCAGACGGACGCCAATGACATGGAGGCCTGGATCCTGGAGACGCTGCGGCGGGTGTCCAGCACGGAGGTGGGCCACGACGAGTTCTCCACGCAGACGCTAGCGCGCAAGCAGCGCGAGGTGGAGGAGGAGATCCAGAGCCACCGCACACTCATCGACTCGCTGCACGAGCAGGCGGCAGCCCTGCCCCCCGCCCATGCCAACTCGCCGCAGGTTAGCACCGCCGCAAGACAACATGCTAGCATGCCAGGGACTGTGAGTAAGCCAAGTGCGACCAAGGGGCTAGCTAAGCGCTAAGCTAAGAGCTAACAGGCTAAGCAGCCATAGCTGAGAGCTTTTTCAGTCCCTACTGAAAACCACAACCAACAGTAACCCTGTTATTTTAATAATTTCTTCCCACAAAGAGCTGATGTTCGTCATTTGCGCACGTGACATTTTGTGCAACCACTCTTTATTTAGCGACTACCTCAGTTAGCGGCCATTTGCAAATATGAGGTTAATAAAAAAAAATCATTTTCCAGCCAATGGGTGCATTTACCAAATTTTGTACACCTGATAATGCACACGGGAGTGGGGGAGATTGAGTATGGAAGGCTGAAGTACGACTGGGGTGCCGTAATATTCACTTAATGACCATTTCTCTTAACGATACGATCGTTGGAATGGAACTCAGACGCTAAAACGAGGGGCGGTTACGTGTCGTTCTCCTGGCTTCTCTCCTGGTCGGCCAAATTTGAAGGGAGAATATTCATAGATTGTTCTCCTACTGCCCATCCCCACCCCCCCAGGTGGAGGGCCGGCTGCCAGCCATCGAGCAGCGGTACGAGGAACTGGAGGCCCTGTCGGCCGCGAGACGCAAGGCCCTGGAGGGTGAGCTGGCCCTGTACCGTATGTTCAATGAGGCGGGCGCCTGCCAACTCTGGATCGGGGAGAAAGAGCAGTGGCTGGACAGCATGGAGATTCCCAGCAAGCTGGAGGACTTGGAGGTGGTGCAGCAGAGGTGAGAGAGAGGCAAAGGGAATGATTCACTGGAAATTTATTGTCATTCCAGGCAGCATAGGACGGATTCTGATTCCAGAGCCAAGCTGATTAGCGTCACCACTAAAATTCAGCAGTAACTTGATTGCTTTCATGTTTTTCTTTTATTGAGATGCTTAGTAACTGGATTGGATTTATCTTCATCATTTGCTCCTGTGTGTGAGTTGCAGGTTTGAGACTTTGGAACCGGAGATGAATAATATAGCGAACCGCATCGATGATGTAAACCAGGTGGCGCAGCAGCTTCTGAACTCAGACCACTGCAGCAAAGACCAGATCCACCAGACCCAGGACCAGCTCAACACCAGGTGGCACACCATCACTCGCACACGCGTCACACATCCTGCTCAGATTCTGTCTTCCTCAATCACACCTTGTCTCCCCCCCCTTACCTACCTTGGTCAGGTGGAAGGACTTCCAGCAGCTTGCTGGCCAGAGGAAACAGGCGCTGGACTCTGCCCTCAACATCCAGAACTATCATCTGGAGTGCAATGAGATCCAGAGCTGGATGAAGGAGAAGACTAAAGTTATCGAGTCCACCCAAGGTCTGGGTAATGATCTGGCTGGTGTCATGGC
Organism: Gnathonemus echidnorhynchus; assembly: GCA_026776725.1. Classification (NCBI taxonomy): domain Eukaryota; kingdom Metazoa; phylum Chordata; class Actinopteri; order Osteoglossiformes; family Mormyridae; genus Gnathonemus; species Gnathonemus echidnorhynchus. Next base: position 1,934,492 of record JAODJU010000002.1, on the reverse strand, counting down.
CCTGCAGCGGAAGCTCACGGGCATGGAGAGAGACCTAGAAGCCATCCAGGTAGGCTCATCCCTCCTTGGTGAACCGTTAAACCTGGATTAGCATTTAGCATTTATAGTTGGAGCATTAGCATGATATCTGGCATGTTTGGATCATCAAAATAATAGCAATTATATTGATTTTTATTTTAGGGCAAACTGGATGACCTGTGTCAAGAAGCGCAGAAACTGGCCCAAGAACATCCTGATCAAGGTGACGAGATCCAAGCCAGGCTGCTGGAGATCCAGGATGTGTGGAAAGAGCTGAATGGCACCATGAAAGGACGTGAGGAGAGCCTGGGTGAGGCCAGCAAGCTGCAGGGCTTCCTGCGGGACCTGGACGACTTCCAGGCCTGGTTGTCCCGCACCCAGACAGCCGTGGCGTCCGAGGACAGTCCCACCTCTCTGGCTGAGGCTGAACGCCTTCTGGCACAACACAAGACCATCAAGAACGAGGTGGACAACTACAAGGAGGACTATGAAAAGATGCAGGCCTTGGGGGAGGAGGTTACCCAGGACCAGACGGATGCCCAGCACATTTTCCTGGCCCAGAGGCTACAGGCACTGGACACCGGCTGGCACGAGTTGCACCGCATGTGGGAGAATCGTCAGAATCTGCTGACCCAGGCTTCCGACTTCCAGACTTTCTTGAGGGATGCCAAGCAGGCTGAGGGTTTCCTCAACCGGCAGGTCAGAGGGCTGGGGCTGGAGATTGGAGTGACAGATATGGAAAGCTTGGGAAAAGAGGCCGTTTCTAAGGGGATCTCCTTAGGGAGATCCAAGTAGTATCGTGAGAAATGGATTCAGAGAGTGAATTTGAAGCATACATTTGGTTCACATTGAGCATTTTATGTATCATTCTGGTTTCTGGTAAAATATTAAGGTCATAAATCCTTTACTCCCCCCAGGAATATACTTTGTCCCACATAGAAACACCCTCAAGTCTACAGGCAGCAGAGAACGCCATCAAAAGGCACGAGGGCTTCATGAACACGATGGAGGTCAACGAGGAGAAGATTATGAGTGTTGTAGACACTGGGTTGCAATTGGTCAACACGGGCAACGCTAATGCGGACAAGATCCAAGAGAAGGTGGATTCCATCCAAGCCAGGTAAGAACGATGTGTGAAATGTAGGTAGCAACCAAAAGAACAGGACAGGTGTAGGGAAGGACTGAGTGATCTCCATCTTTAGCAGCGACCTTTCTTTTTGTCCTTCCTCAGGTATGAGAAGAACAAAAAAGATGCCAGTGAGCTTCTGGCAAAGCTGAAGGACAATCGTGAGCTTCAGCACTTCTTGGAGGATGGTCAGGAGGTAACTAGGGGAAGAGGGCTCATGGTTTGTCACTCTAGGCGGTGCTGTACCAAGACCTTCCAGAGTATTCTTTTACCATGAATAAAAGATCAAGATCAATACCATGAAAAAAGATTAAGGTGAAGATTAATCTGAGGTTTCGTAAGCAAAAGAAATGCATTTTAAAATGCATGACAACCCCATTTTCTTATGTAGCTGAGTCTCTGGATAAATGAGAAGATGCTCACAGCCCAGGATATGTCCTACGATGAAGCCAGGAACCTCCACAGCAAGTGGCAGAAACACCAGGCTTTCATGGCTGAGTTGGCTTCCAACAAGGACTGGCTGGACAAGATCAACAGGGTACCTTGTCTGTATTTTAATTGTTACTAATTCTATAAGTAACTCCGTACTGTTTAGCACATCCCCTTTTTGCCTTAATGTCTCCAGGAAGGACAGACATTGGTGCGCGAGAAGCCAGAACTGGAGCCAGAGGTGAATCAGACCCTGGCTGGGCTCCAGCAGCAGTGGGAGGAGCTGGAAGCCACTACCCAGACCAAGGCGCAGTGCCTCTTTGATGCCAACAGGACAGAGCTCTTGACACAGAGCTGCTCAGCCTTGGACTCATGGCTGAAGAACCTGTCCTCCCAAGTGCAGAGCGACGACTTTGGCAAAGATCTGACCAGCGTCAACATCCTCCTGAAGAAGCAACAGGTGTGTGGACCACAACAGGGCAGGGCTTTGAAGCAGAATTGTGTAAATTATTACTACAGTCATAACTACAGTGCCACTGTGGTTCAGTGGGAACTGTGGGGCTTACAGTTTTAATGGACCTTATCTCCATGGTTATATCTGCTCCTGGTCTCTGCAGATGTTGGAGCACCAGATGGAGGTGCGAGAGAAAGAGGTGCAGTCGCTGCAGGCACAGGCACAGTCCCTGTCCCAGGAGGAGGCCGGCCTAGTGGAGGTCGACTGCCAGCGGATGCAGGTGGCCGAGAGCTTCGCCCAGTTGGCTGAACCCATCAGACAGCGACGGCAGCTCCTCCTGGCCTCCAAGGAGGCCCACCAGTTCAACCGTGACCTGGAAGATGAGATTGTGAGCAGCACAGAACTGTACTTTTGGCCCAATTGCTTAAATACCAGTATGATTAATGCCTGAAGCATCACTGTTTCCTCCTCCTTTTAGCTGTGGGTCAAAGAAAGGATGCCTTTGGCGACCTCTACAGATCATGGGCGAGACCTACCTAGTGTGCAGCTTCTCATGAAGAAAAACCAGGTAAGAGGTTCAGTCTCGTTATGGCGAGATCCAGTTGATGGAGACATGTTGGGTGAAAACAAGCAGAAGCACCCAAAATGAATAAGGTTCTTTTTAATCATGGTAGATGGTTAATATTCTCTTTTCCTCTCCAGACCCTGCAGAAGGAGATCCAGGGCCATAAGCCCCGCATCGATGACATCCAAGCCCACGGGCACTCCATGGCTCTCGCCGAGAAGGGCCAGGCCGACCTGGAGGAGCGCTTGGACGAACTGCAAGACTCCTGGGCGACGCTGATCTCCGAGACGGAGAAACGGCATGGCCGGCTGGCGGAGGCCCAGAACGCCCAACAGTTCTACGCGGATGCTGCTGAGGCGGAGGCTTGGATGGGGGAGCAGGAGCTGCACATGATGTCAGAGGAGAAGGCCAAGGTGAGCGCCTGAAGGCTTTGGATCATTCCGGGCCACGTTTCACAAAAGCAGAGTTGCAAACGCTAGCAACTTACTTGGGGCACTTGCGCTACACAAAAAGCGTTGGGGCAGTTTGAAAACCCTACAGACTATTTACAAAGCAAACATCTCACTCCAGCCAGCTGACCGAAGTTGGTCATTCTGGGAACAATGCGACTGAACAGTTCCAATCCTGTAAGTCCCTAAAGGGAGCTTTTGGGGAAACGGACCCCCGGTCTCAGGTGGGTGGATTAGTGACCGTGTGAAAAGCCCTGCAAGCCAGAAAACAAATCGAGAAAAAGGAGGCCGTCATGTAAACCTGGATGACCGTCGTGCTAATGCAACAGTCTTCGTTAACATCGTGCAATGTGCTGTTATGTCTGCCAAAGAGTTTTTGTTCATGTATTTTTTAATAGTGTTCATATAGCGATGTTCAAATACAGTAAAATTTATGCTCAGTTAAAACAATTGCATTTAAGACTTCCATTCCACGGACCTTTAAATATCTTTAAATTCAGTTAAAATGACCAAATTCTTCAGTTTCAGCTCATTTTCCTTAAATGAATGAAGTGTTGTAGTCATGGAGCTAAAGATAAGATTTGGGAGGAACACTGATTGGCTTTTTTTGATGTTGGGGAGTGAGGGTGTGAGAGCAGACAGACCGCATGCTGTGTAAATTCCAGCTTGCTTATTCTCCCTGTCGGTCGGTCCCTCGGCGAATCCAAAATGGCTAACGTGAGCAGGCAACTTTCCCAGTCTGTTAAATCCCAAGAGTTATAATTAAGTCCCCTGTTTTGATCCCATGTCACAAGGATCTACAAGCCATTCTGAGTGAATCCAGTCTTGTACTCGAGAGACTATATATCCAGGAAGTGAATTTTAATTGCTTTGGGTAGCGTTTGGGAGGTCAGGCTCTTGAAGGGCTCCCTTATCAAATGTCCGCTCTCCTGCCTTCGTGTTTGGCCTTTTGGCCCCCAGCGTTATCCTGGGCTGCTGCTCAGTGTGCTGCTGCTAATTGGATGTTTCTGCGCTTGTAGGATGAGCAGAGCGCCCTGGCGATGGTGAAGAAGCACCAGGTGCTGGAGCAGGCCCTGGAGGACTATGCCCAGACCATCCACCAGCTGGCTAACAGCAGCCGGCTCATGGTGACCAGCGAGCACCCTGAGAGGTGTGTGTCGGACTTGACAACCGAATCGCTACAACCCAGGGGCTTTTGTAGGATAAAAAGGGGTCAACCAATGATATACTTTGAATTTGTGAGTGACAGGGGAAGGGGCCCTCTCGGGGCCAGTCAGCTTTCAGCTGTGCCCCTATGGCCCCGCCCCGGCATGACCTCTGCTTGCTGTTTCCTTAACCATTCTACGGTTCATCCCTCCACTTTTGTCCCCACTCAGTGAGCGGATCACGCTCCGGCAAGCCCAGGTGGACAAGCTGTACGCCGGGCTGAAGGACCTGGCGGAGGAGCGACGCGGCCGCCTGCAGGACCGCCTGCGGCTCATGCAGCTCAAGCGGGAGGTGGACGACCTGGAGCAGTGGATCGCCGAGCGGGAGGTGGTGGCGGGTTCCCACGAGCTGGGCCAGGACTACGAGCACGTCACGGTACCCTCACCCCTCTGCTAAACGGACTGACTTTTCCTCATAACATCTCATACTCAGAACACTGCACATTTAGTTGCACTGGCCATTTGCACACTCTTTCCACCTAATCAGTGTTTATTCTTATGTCTGAAATTGAATATCCATTTCCAGAAGTGTGCCATCTTAATGTCTTGCTTTTATATGCAAGGGTGGAACTTAAGAATTTTTGCTACTAGCCAACTGTAAAAAACATGCAGCCAGGCGAGTGACGAGCTCAGTATTCAGCCCTGTTTATATGTTTTGCATTTTTCCATTTTATTCTATTCATTCCTTTTTTTCATTATGAGCAATGAGGACCAATATTTCATCTGTATGAATAAATAAATATTTCATGTGTATGATAAAGGCATCATAGAGCTACCATGACAATAAAGATACTTTCACTTGACTTATGACTTTGGCTTTTGCCCTGCCTTCCTTCGATTTCTAACGGCACCTGTTTTGCCTTATTTTTGGTGCAAACAGTCGTTCAAAATACGTAGAAGTATCTTATTCAGATCCATGACTTTAACATCAGGCTCCACTCATCCTCTCATTTCCCTTCCTTCAGATGCTGCGGGACAAATTCCGTGAGTTTGCCCGTGACACGAGCACCATCGGACAGGAGCGCGTGGACAGCGTCAACGCCCTGGCAGATGACCTCATCGAGTCGGGTCACCCGGAGAACGCCAGCGTGGCCGAGTGGAAGGACGGCATGAACGACTCCTGGGCCGACCTCCTAGAGCTGATGGACACGCGAACGCAGATGCTGGCCGCCTCCTACGAGCTGCACCGCTTCCACCAGGACGCCCGCGAGGTGCTGGGCCGCGTGCGAGAGAAGCACGAGGCGCTGCCCTCCGATTTGGGCCGCGACCTCAACTCTGTGCAGCATCTGCACCGGCAGCACACCGCCTCCGAGCACGACATCCAGGCCCTCAGCGGACAGGTCTGTCTCCCGCTTACCTGCCATCACCTAACACGTCTTTGACCCAACATAACCTTTGACCTCACATAACATTGTTGCTTGTGGGAAATTTGGTGAGAAATGTAAGAAAATACTATATTTTAAATCAATATAATGTTTAAATTAGAACATCAGTATTTGTTGACTAGTCCATAGAAGTAGAGGAGATAGTACCTCCTTTTTTGAGATTAAATTATAAAACTAGTAACCAAAGTATTGCCATTTAAAAACATATATTCTCTCTTTTTTTTGTAAAATGCACTATTGCAATATAAAATGTATTATCTTCTTACTTCCTTTAGCTGCCACTGATTAATATATTGGCCGTCGTGGGGGAACAGTGGGTGGTAGTGTGGTCTCCAGGGATGGGGGTTTGAAGCCCCCATGTTAGTTCCCACAGTCTAAATGCATACAGCTAGGGGAGTTGGCACACTATAGTGCCAGAAGTGTGTTTGTCTGTATGTATGTGGGTGTGTGACTGTCCCTTCTTGGGTGACCCCCGGCCTTATGCCCTGTGTTTCCCGGGACATGCTGGGCTCGCAGTGATCTTGCACTGGATTAATGTTTATGAATATTTGTATTCAGTAATATTTATAACATGTATATCAGATATCGATGACTGAAGTCTAAGGGATCAACATGGGTATCAGAAGGCCAGGCCAACTCACAAGGCCTCACTGACTCAACACGTGCTTACATGCTTCACGGCGCCTCCTACAGGTCCGACAGGTGCAGGAAGACGCAGAGCGGCTGCAGAAGGCATACGCCGGAGAGAAGGCTGAGGACATTGAAAAGCACGAACGTGCCGTGACGGAGGCCTGGGAGGCCCTTCAGGCAGCCAGCCAGGCTCGCCGGCTTCTCCTGCTGGACACGGTGGAGAAGTTCCGCTTCTTAAACATGGTGCGCGACCTCATGCTCTGGATGGACGGCGTCAACCTGCAGATCGATGCCCATGACAGCCCCAGGTAACAAGGCTCTCGCGGGTCTGGCCGTCCCACAGGCAAACCGAATTACACGCGTTCAGTGGGGTTTGAATGCTCTCGTCTCCCCTCCCTACTGCCGTCTCAGGGACGTCTCGTCAGCTGGCCTGGTCATCGCCAACCATCAGGACATCAAGTCTGAGATGGAGGCCCGATCTGACAGCTTTGCCGCATGCCATGAGATGGGCAGCATGCTCATCAAAAATAAACACTACGCTTCTGATGAGGTACGACGTCGCCCTGTCGGCATCCTGTGTGGCGCCCCCACCTGACTGTCTCCTGTAATAGGTCGTGTAATTATGTAGATTATGCAGGATCATCTTCTAGATACTGAATTATGGGCCCATATGTGTGTGTGTGTGTGTGTGTGTGTGAGTGAGTGAGTGGTATTGAAGTATTTTGGTCTACTAGAAATTAAACATTTCCAACCATCTAAACCGTACATGAAGAATGGAGTGAAAGTTATGAAGACGATCGTATATTTAAGTATCACTAACAAAGAGGTAGCACAAAAACTGTGTTGAATATCCTTATGTGAGTTAGCTGTGAATGTGATTAGGTGTTAATGGCAAGAGACCTTTATTTGCTGAATTTGCCAAACAAAGTCTTAATTCCATTTGTTTTACATAAATTGTAAAAGTTATTTAATGAGGTTTCTTCTATGGTTCTGCCTACTTGACTTTTTTTATAGAAAACTTCACCCCAAGTGACTGAAACCGCCCCTCTTTTATGTAGCCATTCAGTTCCTGCTTTCCGTATCCCTGATTTAGCCCAGGAGAGAGATTCCTGCTGAGGCTGTTTAAGTTATGAGCCCCCCTGTGATAGGCCAGCAGTGGCCCCGCCCACATTTACATGCAGACAGGAAGTACTCCTGCTCATTAAACCGTGTGCTTTGGGCACCTCTCACTGGATGGATAGTAGGCACCTTTTGCTGAGGAGTAACAGGACTGTTACCTTCGTCCTGCTGTAGGTGCAGGAGAAACTGGACCAGCTGCAGGAGAAACGGGATGAAATCAACAACAAGTGGCAGGAGAAGATGGACTACCTTCAGATTGGTGAGCAACATGCTTGTGTCTGTGCGTGTGTGGGGACGTGTATATTACGTTACGGGGACCAAATGTCCCCACAATGTAGTAATAAAAACCTGTTATTTTGACCTTGTGGGGACATTTATTTTCGGTCCCTACAATGGGAAACTCAAATTTTATAATAATCTGAGACAATAAAAAAACTTTGCACTAAAAAAACTAAAAATGCCAAAAGTCTCGTATTTTGTGTAATTACTTGTGGTTAAGGTTAGGGCTGGGTAGGGGTTAAGGATGTCATTGTTGGAATTAGGGTTTTTCCCATAGAAATGAATGGAGAACGTATGAATACAAACATGTGTGTGTGCGTGTGTTTGTGTGATAGCAGGCTTGTTAAGTCTATTAATGGCTTTGTCACCCCCCCACCCTGTGTCCCCTACCTTGAGGACCACGTACCCTTCTTTCCTCGTTGCACACTAATAACCCCCACTCCCTCCCCCTTACCACAGTGCTGGAGGTGCTGCAGTTCGGGCGTGACTCCTCGGTGGCCGAGTCCTGGCTGGCAGGGCAGGAGCCGCTGGTGCGGGCGGCTGAGCTGGGCTCCAACGTGGACGAGGTGGAGAGTCTCCTCAAGCGGCACGAGGCCTTCGAGAAGCTGGCCGCCGGCTGGGAGGAGCGCTTCGTGCAGCTGGAGAAACTCACCACGGTAGGCTGGGGGAGCGGCTCTGCAAACATGCAGGCCGTTCAGCACAGAATGTAGATGGCGCCCTCTAGCCCCCCCCCATCTCAAAGAAACACTCAGGATTTAATATAAACCACACTGCTGACAAACAGGCCATGAATGCAATGTTATATAAACATGAATGACAACATATAATTTTTTATAGTCTATCATGCCGCTGTTCTTTTTTTTAGGTAAATGTAAGCAGAATTTTCTTGACGACTTGACTTTGTGTGTGTTGTTTAAACAAGCTTGAGGAGCGGGAACTACAGAGGAGGAAAGAGGAAGAGGAAAAAGCAAGGCGGCCTCCCACACCCCCGCCTGTGGAGGAAGTGGTACAGTCTGAGGATAGCATGGAGCACCTGTCTGCTGCCAGGTGAGGATTGTTTCAAAATAAAATGGGGGGGGGGATCATAATGTTCACGTGATACCTATATGACTGTATAAGGGACTAGATTTAAACTCATTTCTTCACTCTCTATCCCACTGCAGAACTAGTTTGGACCAGACCACTCTTAACCAGTCTGTGCCTGTGAATGGTGTCTACAGCGATCAAGACACATCCCTGGTAAGCGCTGTGACGACAGAGCATGATCCTGCCTCAACTGCTGCCGTTCTTGCTTTGGGCCTTAACGTAAAATCACTCAGACCACCAGAGGCCAGGCTGTAAAACGACACTGCGCTGTGTTTCTGTCTCTGACACATTTAACCCCCAATGACGCTGTGGGCGGTAAAAATGACGACTCAGTCTGTGACTCGGGGTTTTTCTGAATAATTTAACCTTTGATCCATTTGTCACTGCAAAGTTTTTTTTCTTTCGGGCATAGATTTTGACACATTTTAAGCTCGGAAGTTTCTGGCTTTGTATTCCATTTGGAAAGATATTTCTGGGTCACCTTAGCACAATTCATTTTATAGGTGAAGACCGTTCAGTGGAGGCCAGTTCTCCTTTTATGAGTGAATACCGTTTTTTGGTTATCCATTACTTGTTACTGTTGCCAAATTTTAGACAGTATATCTTTTTATTTTTGGGCGCACTTTACATGAGGAACTGCAAATAGCACAGCTACTCAGCACAGCCCAAGATCAAATCATGAGCAAATATAGTTCCTGCATGAAATACATGAACCGTCATGATCGACTAATGATGAACAAACTTGGGAACTAACACTTAGTTACCAATTAATTAACACATTAAATCAGTATGTACTACTACATAATTTGTGCCCATCTAGTAAGGTGTTGCCTATTTTTATATATAATTATGCAATTTACAGGTAAATACCATTTCCATTGCATTGTTTACAGTTTTTGTACAGGTATGTGTTGGTACTTGTGACTTTGTCATGCCATCTAATGGTCACTGTCAAGACCCTTTTAAGCAACACGTGTTCAGACATCGCTGTTATTGTCTGTGATATGGTCTGTGTTTTTGTCTGCAGTCATTGTCACTGCCCAAGACAGCTGACTTTAAACCAGGGTCTCATGAGCCTGTGAGTACTTAGCCATAAGCCTGTGAAAGCCCTCCCCCATTGAACAGGGTGCTTAATTGGCTGCAGTACTACTCTGTGACCTGCTAGGGGGCAGTATACCTTAGTTACTGCTGCATCATGGTTTTACAAAGCATGTGTGACATGTTGGCCTTGCTTGTTGTTTTTCAGTTTAGTCGCCTCATTGCTGAGGTTTGTTTGAAAACGCTGGTTTCACTTTTTCTTTTTACACTTCTGCTAGCATTTCTTAAATGGATTTTTTGATATTTGCTTGTTATTTAACTAGGCTGTGGTTATTGAAATAGTTCTGCTGGATGATTTTGATGCCGGTCTGAATCAGTCTTCTCTCTGTGGTGATTATTGTATACAATTACAAACCTTGCTCTAATTATCCTGGGAAATGTCAATTGTAAAACTACCTTTTGGTTTACAGAGTTTGTATTGAACTGCACCTCTGTATAGGTTTACAGAGGTTCACCACAGGGGAAGTGTGATGCTTTTCAAACACAGTGGTGTTTCTCAATTCAGATTCTGTTTTAGTTCAGTCCGCTTTCAATCTGCTTTTAACCCAGATTTCACAGCTGACCCTTATTTGTTTGAAGGTTCTTAGTGCTCATTCTGCAGTCCATAGCTTGCCAGCGCTTGTCATTATAACTGTGGTGACTTGAACTGAAATGAGAAACCCTTTCTTGGCTGAGGGGGGACTGTGGGGAGCTTTTTAGTGGCCAGTCTATGGAGATTACAGTCCTGGACATTGAGTCGATGCTCCGGTAAATCCAGTGGATCTTGAGACTGGAAAAACTGAGCTTCCTATACTTCCCCGTAGCCCTGAGCTCTGATTCCTCTGAACATGTCATCAAAGGAGATCATGTTTACTTTGCTAATATTTTGAGAAATTAATTTGAAGTAATAATAGCCCAACCCCTTTACCCCCCCCCCATATATTTATGCTTCCACTCGAGTTTGAGTTCGTTTCTGTGCCTGTCATTGGGTAAAATTATCATAATGGTAGGAGAACAACAGGCAAAAGGTACTGTGGATTAGAAAGGGGACTCGAGCTCAGTTACGGTGCGTAAATCCTTTTCCTGAATGCGGGTGGCATGTGTTTGTGGGTTTGCAGGGATCAGAGATGGAGTCTGTCAATGGGCCTGGCCATGAAGGCGGGCGAGCGTCCCCCATCCGCCAGGAAGCCCCCGCCCCCATAGCTGAGTCCAGCAGGAGCCCCGCAGAGGCAGGCGGCCCAGGGGCCATCGAAGGCATTCTGTGTCGCAAACAGGAGATGGAGTCTCATAACAAGAAGGCCGCAAACAGGTGAGGAAAGACATTCTCTCCATAGCGGGGCCTGAATTGTAGGGCCCTTTATGATCTGTTTGTGACAGAGCCTTGTTCTGGGCTCTGACAGGCCATTCAGAATACTAGTGATGGCCAAATGAAGCTTCGTGAACCATCTGCTGTATTTTCTGACACCACTAGATGGTGCTTTTTATTCAAAAAGTGCTCAATGCATGGCCCGAAGCAAACCAAGAGTGTCATCAACGAGGGTCAGAAAATACAGAAAATGGTTCCTTTGGCCATCACTACAGAATACTGCTCTCTATGTGTAGATGTAAAGCGTTTGAACAGGCAGCGATTCAGCAGGATGTAGATATATGTAACGGTTAGGTGTTTCCCAGCAGGGCCACTTGCACCATGGCGTGGCTGCTGACCTGGCCTCGTGTTTTATTGGTTGTTTCATCATGGACAGGTCCTGGCAAAACGTTTATTGTGTGCTGCGCAAGGGCAACCTGGGCATCTACAAGGACAGCAAGAGTGCGTCCATTGGGGCAACGTACCACGGGGAGGTGCCCGTGAGCCTGACCAACGCCAGCTGCGAGGTGGCGCACGACTATAAGAAGAGGAAGAATGTCTTCAAGCTGCGGTGAGCAGAGAGGGCACAGCTTTTACTCCAGATTAACATGAAAATGAGATCAGGTAGAACTTCATTGATCCAGCAAGGGAGTACATTTTGATCTCCAGTACTATTACACAAGCAAATAACATTGATTGGTTGATTGACAGACATGCAGATGTACAGCATTTGGCTCAGTGGGTTCGGATGCTGTGCCTGTGATTAGAAGGTTGCCGGTTCAAATCTCAGGGTTAGCAGTGCAATTTCACTGTTGGACCCCTGAGCAACGCCCTTAACCCCCAGTTCCTCTAGGACTTTTTGGATGAAATTGTATGCTAAATAACTGTAGATATATTTTATTAATTAGACATGAGAATTCATTTCCTGGTAATGCTGTTGAGTCTTACAGAATTCAAAAATACGTATTAAGTTACGTATGTACTTCTTGATGTCATATGAAGTAGCCTACCCAGTGATACAACAACAAGACCACTATTCCTGCAGCTTCAGTTTGGTTGTATTGAACTGCACCTCTGTATAGGTTTACAGAGGTTCACCACAGGGGAAGTGTGATGCTTTTCAAACAAAGCTTTTCATATTTAACATTAACATTTCCTTTGGGCTTGAGTCCATCACAGGCTGCCTTGTGGTGTATTAAACTACTCATGTTGTCATGTTGGTGCATCAGAAATATGCATAGACTTCCTGGCATTACATTTCTCCCTCTGACCACAGGATTGCAGATGGAAAGGAGTACCTGTTCCAGGCTAAAGATGAGGTAAATATTACTAAATGATTTCTAGGTATCAATGAAAAAAATATGGGAATAACAAAATATAACTGGTTAATCTTTTGAGCGACTGTGAGCGCTATCAGAACCTGTAGGCATCAGGCAGCGGAGGTAATTCGTGGAATTCGCCTCCCTTAAATAGAGGTACGGCTTACTGGTGTGAGCATGTCTCAGGATAACTCCACAGATGCTCTGTGGGAAGGCATCCAGCGACCTGATGATTAATTACTAAATCAGGCTTCTGCAATCATCACTTAACCCAAAGCATAGATTCGCATAGCTAACTATTGAAACATGGCAAAGACCAATGGATCGGACATAATGACACACTACCTGTATGTTGAAGTGTTTGCTCCTTACATCAGTTGATGTGCTGCCTTGTGATATGAGCCATTTTTGTCTGGGATTGGACTGGGATTAAAAATCGGCCCTGAATTTTGGGGTCCCTCACGATAACTTTAGTCAACCTGGGGGTCCCTGGCCCATATACCCATGGGCCCACCGAGAAGATACTTGGTGTGCCAGATAGGATAGGGTGTAGCCAAGGCTGAACTGGCTATCTCGAGTATGTGACGGGTTACTTCTGTATTGTTGGTTTTCTGTCATTCATCTGTTATTCATATAATTGTATGGCAGTATTGATGACATACTGTGTGTGAGAGTAGGGTGGCAGTGAGGATGCTCTTCATATTTCTTTCTCCTTCAACTTAGGCTGAGATGAGCTCCTGGATGCAATCCATCCTATCGTTCACCACAGCAACAGAAACACCCAGAGACCAGTCCCCCATGGGCCCGAAGGTCCTCACCCGAGCCATGACCATGCCCCCCATTTCCCCCACCTCTGCGGAAGCCGGCAGTGTCACCATGCGGAACAAGGACGGCAAGGAGCGGGATCGCGAGAAGCGCTTCAGCTTCTTCGGCAAGAAAAAGTAGACGAAACATACTTCAGGCGAACGTTTGGCTCTGAAACATGCTGAGATTCCTCACGGTCTCTGTCCACAGGATCCTCTCACCATAAAACCCAATCCATACTCCTTGTATCTGTGTGGTCTTGATAGTCTGGGTTCTGTTCGTCTTATTACTATGTAAAAGGTCAACGGTCAGGGCACAGCATTAAATGGGTGAGCTTCATCAGGGGAGAAATCAAGAGGTGTAGAATAACTCTACCAGTAAGGCCAAGAGTGAACTAGGTGGAAACACATACAGATCCATTTTGTCGTCTTATCCATTAGCATAGCCGTAGCGTTAACCTTCATTGGCCAGATGTAAACAACCAACCAACCAATGACAACTTTACTCAAGTTGTATAAGAGGTTTAGTTTAAGGGTGTCTTTGGCTAAACCTCTAAATATAATCAGCCTGATGGTGAGCTTTTGTGCTTACGGCCCGGTGTTCTCTTCATAAAATTGTCTGAAGGAGATCGTTTCTTTTCATTAAAATTATAAATATTATTTACCTTTTTTTTTTTTTGCTTATGCTGATTTTAAGAAAATGTTCATAAGTCGGGGGAAAAGCTGGTGAAACTTTATCAATCTTTACAAATACATGTAGGGAAATTTTCTGAGTTTGTTCAGGTTTTGTTTGTTTTTATTAAAGAGCAACATTAAAAATGACAGAATGTTGAGTGTCGGGTTTGGTAAAAACAGCGGAAATGTAATTTTATTGTATTTTATCCTTTTGTATTTCATATGGTTGTCCCTGCCTCCACTTAACAAATTAGAGATTCTAGTACTGAAGCAGTTATTGACTTGTTAATTTTGTGGGTCTGTTTGAGAAAACTACCCTTCTTATTGCAAAAATAACATATGTAATGATATGGGGTGATTCTGGTATCTGATTTGAAACGGTTTTTGCTTTCACTTCCTTATGTAAAAATGTTGCCTATTTTTTCAGCTGTCTTTCAGGGAACTTATTCTGTTAAACACTAAAAATTAAAAAAAAAAAAAAAAATTAAAAATTGTCCTGAAAATGTATAATGATGAAAAGTGATGTCCCAGGGAAGGAATCCATTGGGGATTTATTTTTGGGATCTAACTTTTGGTTTGGAAAAACATTTGCTCAGATAATGGCTGAATATCAGTGGATGGTTTTACAACAAATAATTCTTAAAGATTTAGCTATAATTAACCCTTTATTTTAAAATGCACATCAGTGCCAGGGATATAGCATAACAGCGGCTGAGGTGCAGTACTGTCTGTAGGCATTTTTATTTTTGTCTCCCTAGACCTTTGGAGGTTGAGATGTCTGGACAAGCCCTTGTGGAAACGGGTATAGAGATGGTTGGTCTGTCTAAGGGGCATCACTGCTGAACCCTGCAAGATGCCCACTGTGTCTTCCTGGTGTGGAATGATCGCACGCCTATTCATGAATTCTCACTGGCCAGACTCTCTTCCTGATGCCTGCGTGTTCCTCTAGATTCCAGAGGCAAAATGGGATGATACTGTGAAGCCTGGGAAGAAGGACCAGGCGGAGTGTCATGCAGCAGCTGGCTACCACACATTCCTCATTGCCCTTATTTTTCTACTTCATGCCTCATATGTTTTTTTCTCTAATTGAGCTAAGAGAAATATGAGGGCAGGGGTGAGCTGGAGATCTGATGTAAAGACAACAGCATGTACATATGCACTATACAAATCATACATCATACAGGAGGTATCTGGGAACCCGCTCTCAAGGCAAAAGATTGAGAATGAAAGAGTAGAATCCCAGCTAAAAGCTTCCACTTCATCTGTTGTGCTACCAATGGTGGGGGTTCAGTGCTCTAAGTGTACCTGGCCTTGGTATTACTCAGTATCTGTCATGGTAAAGGCCGGTCACAGCTTCCATTCTCCGTAGCAAAAGCATGAGCATCAATCTGTCAGGAGAGACTGAGCTCATGAGGTTTGGCTTCAGGGAGATGTTGAGCTTCCGGGGAAGGGGCCTTCAAACACAGATGTTTGCTATCCATCAGTTCCTGCTTCACGCTCTGTCTGCTTATAATGTCATTTTTCTAGCATTTGGAATATTTACTTATTAGCTTGCTGGCTAGGTTTTGACATAAATGCCTCACTCATGCTAGAAACGCGCATGAGCATTGTACATGGTCAGAGAAGAATCCCTTCATCCTGGATGAGAAAGCTGTTGAGTCAAGCATGGCTGATTTCGCTAACAGGCATAAAATTAACAGCTTGATTGTTCTGGAATAATGTGACTTTATGGATGCTTTGCTGCCCGTGCACCTGACGAGATTTGCCCCTAGTACCCCGCTCAGGATAAGATGTTGGGAGATTGATGTATGTTCAGTTGTTTTCTGATTGGAGAAGAATGAGAACTTATCATAGATTGGGAGACGTTTTGCAATAGTAGTGTGAAAATATTATCCTAACTCATGAACTATTAAGATAAACACTTTTGTTATTCCTGAGATATTAAGTGTAAAACTAAAGATAAATGACTGTATTTAAGCAATATAAAGGTCTTATGTTTGGAAAATGTCTTGAGTTTTCAACTGTTCAACTGTTTTGATATTTTATATCATGACAAAGCAACCTCTTACAAAAAAATGTTGATTTTAAAAATATGGTCATCTCAGTTCTGTTGTTAATTTACTTACACTGAGTCACTGCCACTGCTACAATTTGTTATTGTTTCTACTACTAGTTAGGTATTGCTACTACTGCTAGTTATATATTTCAAAGACTACTGTTTGTAGATACATTGGTAATGTCAGATCTCACGATATGTCAGTGTGCTATGTAGCATTTCCACTGTCTACTTGTATACTTATATCGAATTGGACAAAATAAATGGAAGCTTGAGCAGCTCTCCTTGTCTTTCGCGCATTGTGTGATTAGATTTACTCTGGATGTAGCTTTGAATGCTTTTAAATGTCTGCGGCAGCGGGGGTGTAGTTAGAGATGAATGGATGGGGGGGCGGATGGCAGAGTATTCTTTACTTAAACCAATATATACACATTTATTTGGGGTGGGGACTGGCTAAAAAACATTTTAGGGTGGCTAAAGCCCCCCTAAAATAGGCCTAACAACACCCCTGATCTGCAGTAAGTAGGCATCTGTGGATGTTCAGACTGGGCTTGGATCATTCTTATTCAACAATGTGTGTGTATAGTATGCATGTCATACTACTAGAATACTATGTAACATGATGGATTCCGGATTGTTGCATTTTTGCAGTCCTGAATCTTGTAGCTGGATTATATGTGGACACACTATAGTGCAAATCATACTTGTGTCCCAAAGGCCTATCTCATGCCCAAGCACTTTGAGCAAAATTAAACACATTTGTTTAAGTTACTCTCATTTTTCATTCTTCAGTTTTATCTAGTCAATATAGGGCTGCCAAGGTGCTACAGAAGGTAGCACTGCTGCCTTTCCTGGTGTGAGATTTGACTCCCAACCCCTAGTGTTGTTCCCCTGGTTCCCTCTGGTTGCTCTGTTTTCTGTCCACAGTCCAAAGGCATGAAAATTGGTGTTTCCAAAACACCCATGATGTGTGGGCTTATGCGTGTGTGTGTGTGATGGACTGGCTTCCTGTCCAGGGTGCTTCCCAGTACTCTGTGCTGACTGGGACTGGTTCCCTGTGCTACATAAGTGGGTGGAAGATGGATGTCTTTCAATAATTAAAAGCTACTTGAATTTCACTTGCAGTTAAAGTGGAGAAACGGGCTGTTTTCAGTTCTCAGCTTCACTTTCAATCATAAATTTAATCCAGAAATTTATGAAATATCATACATAATGATATAATTTTAAAATCAATTAACCTAACCCAGGAAGTCTTGATATTTCCATTGTCATTGAAGGTATGTTGACTGGACCAGTTTTCCCCCCCACTATTAACTGTGAAGGCATCCAGGGTTTATATAGTTTGGCAGCGTGTCCTAATCTCATTTACGCACTGTCTTCTACATTTCACTGTTACTGTTACGTTGCACGCTGCCCTACAGCACCAAAGGTCAATGCATCCACTGTATTTTGTACAAAAGCTTTTTTTATAACTTTGATCCAGTCTTCAACTATCAGTTTACCCTATTGGCTGACTTTTTTTTAAGGGTAAGATTATTCTTTTTATTGTTTTAACTTGTGCCCCGTGATATACTGCCATCCCATCCTGAACACACCCTGTGTCGTGTGTTTCCTGGTGTAGGCCTCTTACAGCAACCTGAAATTATATGGATGGCTCTTTTTGACATGGTCGATGTGTGTTGCCAATCACCCTTAAATAACTATGGATTTATCTAAGTACATTTGTGGCAAAAAGTCTGCTCTGCATTTCAATACAGTATATTATTGTACATAAAATATAGTTTTATTGTAGTTTTGCAGCGGCATCTCGTGGTTAGTTTTTGGAAGTTGATCATAAGCTTCGATGATTATATTTTTATCATTGAGAGAAAATTACTTTCTTTTATTTTCTGCTTTCTGTGCACGCAGCATTAGCTAGTCAGAAGCAGACGGGGTAATTACCGCAAGGCAAAGTAGGCTTATCAAAGTAAAGTAAAAAGAACAACAATACCATAGTTGTAATTTTTTCATATGTTGTCATGTATAAAAAGACCCAAAATGAACACTGTAAGTGGACTACTTGATTACTAAAAACAAATAATTTAAACAGTATTTGTAAAAGAATGATTCTGTACCAAGCTTTTTGATCCATATAAGTGGTTGACCACTATAACCGTGATCACTATAAGCGGGTTCCATTGTATTAGTTGTAATTTACTATAATTTACTTTAATCTGTCTGTTCCTATACTTTTGCCCGCCTAAAAATTGGGTGGTCTGATACAAAAGGTGCTATGTTCTATGTTGTAAAACACATCTAGATATAAATATTAGGAGATAGAAGCTGAAATTCTGAACTCTCATCTCATATTCATCTCTTTTGATCACGAAGCCAAATGTCTTCAAAGTATAGCAAAAAAATAAAAATAAATTGACCTTGCTTTTGGAAGGGACTGTATGGAGCTGAAAATGTATATAATATTTTTTTTTGGCAAGCCTTCCCTGCCATTTAGGTTACCATAGCCATGTAATATATTTGGGCGGTGAATACAAAGAATGCTACACATCACAAACTGATATATTTTAGCAAACTTGATTTAGTTTTCTTTCACTGTTTTTGACCAATTAATGTTATTCAATGCATTAGTCAGTCAGCAGTTTAGTTTATTTGAAAGAAAACGGCCTTCACAGATGGCTTGATCGAGGCCAGCATCAACCATGAGTCAAGTCGAGGGATTTGTCGCGTTAACAGGGTATATAGTGAAATGCAGCTCTATGAGCAAACTATACTGTGCCATTGAAAATATTCTGTTTTAAAACAGAAAGGGGAGATTCGGTGGTTTGGGGTGTGCTGGTTAATTACAACTAAAT
Organism: Gnathonemus echidnorhynchus; assembly: GCA_026776725.1. Lineage (NCBI taxonomy): Eukaryota > Metazoa > Chordata > Actinopteri > Osteoglossiformes > Mormyridae > Gnathonemus > Gnathonemus echidnorhynchus. The sequence goes on along the minus strand of JAODJU010000002.1, from coordinate 1,915,623 downwards.
AGCAGATAATGGGTCACTTTTCACCTTTTAAATATGCCTGTCTGACAGTCAGGAGCATATTAAAGTCACAATAATGGACTGCATATAGGTGACAGCACTCAAAATCACGCTTAATACTCCCTAAAGCAAAAAATATATGATACAAGGTGTCCTAGAAGTTGCTGTTCTAAACTGTTTCATTTCTGTGTAGTATTATTTTCTATTGGTAGTTCATTATATGTATAAATGTACTTTATTGCCAGGACATGCGTGGGGCGTGTGTTAATGTTTTGTGAGTGGGGTTGAACGTACTTTATTTTTTATGTTTAGCAGTACAAAGCGTGGGTTAGTGGTGTGCGATACTACAAGATTTAGTATCGATGCGATACCAAGTAAATACAGGGAAAGTATCGCCGATACGATACCAATATCGATACTTGTTAATAATTAAGGTGGATGCATCATCAAATTACTAAAGCTGAATTAATTTTCATTACCTTTAAGTGTT
>JAODJU010000002.1:1902705-1915036 GCA_026776725.1 Gnathonemus echidnorhynchus | reverse complement strand
AACTGGTATCGATCGATATCAATAACAACATTATTATCGATATTATCGATACTTGGATCGATCCGCCCACCACTAGCGTGGGTTAAGGTTGGAGTGAGAGAGCTTGGATCGATGTCTGAGCCATTTCAGTCTGGCGACCGTTACACAAGCGGATTCACGTGTATTGAAAGTTAAGACAAGTATTAATATTTGTAGATTCCTATACTGGATAAAAGGTTCGCTGGACACGAGCACCGCCAATGCGGCGGGAAGGTCCCGCTAAACCAAACAGCCCGGTTACCCATTTCGTTACCAAGTCTCTTCTCTGTCATTTCGAGGAAGAACATTAACCTTTAATTTTCACTGCCTGAATTTAAAAAGAGTAAACCATGCTAACCCTGATAAAGCAGGTATGCAGTTAGTTAAAGTGGCAAGATATCTTTTTTTATTATTATTTTGAGGTGACGGCCATTATCGATTACTAGTTTTTCAGACTTCATTCGACCGTTCGATATTATTACATTTAGGTAAATAGTTTTATAACAAAAGTCAGATTAAGGAGCCTCTGGTTGACCTACTTGACTCTGGTGTCTAAGTAGCTCGTTTCCTATGTAAAAGGCAGTTGAATGTATTTGTATGAAACGTATTTAAGTTTCAGCTGACATGTCGGTCGGTTTTTGGCGCCATTAACCCATGGAATATGACTGTATTCTCTCTAAGATTCTCTTAAATTAATGAACTTCAAAAAGTACTTACCTTAACCTCCTAAAGTGACTAATCCTGTGGATTTTGTAGAGATTCTGAGAGAGATTTGGTGTACACGGTGTCTAATAATTAATTCGCCTCGTTTACGTTGTGTTTAAGAGGATTTTTCAGCCTTCCCAGCTCACTATGAAGGTCTACCTGTTTATCAGGTCGTCAGACTACTGATGGTTACGGTCCATCATGGCCAGAAGAGGCAGAATGGATCAGGAAATGTGAAAGGAGGTCTTTTGGTTTCGGTGTCAGCAGAGACCGGCGGATCTCCCTCCGACCATGTTTGTGGCACAGGTACAACAACAACAAGCTGGTGACTTATGGCGAAATATCTGTCCGTCTAACTAAAGCGAAAGCACTAGGCATATATGATTGTTATATAACAGAACTGGATTGGATTTTTTATTTGTCCCGTTTATGGTTTCCAGTTGCAGCGGCTGGTTACTGGTGCAGAGGGTGCACATTTGAAGATGTTCAGCGTGGTAAGTCTTAATTTCTAACAAAGTCAAAGTTATATGACATTCAAAGTGGGTTACCTGAAAAGTATTGGTAAATGGACAGGATTTTGGATTCCGATTTTAGATTAACTGTATCTTTAACACCTAGGAATGCTGAACGTTCATGGAGTAGGGGAAAAAAAGTCAAAGTATAAAAGTAAAATTATTTGTTTGATTTTTGGTGCATTAAACATTATTCCATAGTGTCTTTCCACTGTCCTTTCTTTGTCTACCAGAGGTCACGCACAATTTAGATTCATCCATCTCCATAGGCTCCCCTGCTGACCCAGAGCAACTTAGTGAATTCTTAGACAGATGTGGACCTCTTCGTTTCCACATCTCTTTCCAGGTGTGTGTGAATCACACTGCTTAGATACTCAGGGAGAACCTGTTATCTTCCAGTGAGATTCTCCTGCCATGTCTCCCTCTTTTCTTTCTTTCACCCGATTTTCTTCATAAAGTCCCAGCTGTGATGCGGATCTGAAATGGACTGTCACACAAATTACACAAATATCAGTAATTTACCTATGAGGCTGCTTAATTAGTAATGTAAATTGTTAGCCCGATGTTTTGAAGTAGGTCATGTTGATCTAAGTTTAAAGGATTAATCTTATACATGAATTCCACCCAGAAATAATTGTCAAAAACAGGGTAAAATTAGTTTTATCATGAATCCTTAATGGTAAAAAAAAAAAATATTAATATTAAGATATTAAAAGATTATGGTGAAGTGGTCCCTGGCAATAGCATGCAACTGCCTACATCAGACACTAGAAAACAATGGAAAAATGCTTATTTTATCAGTCACTAAACCAAAGTTAGTGCTACCTGTATTTCCCACTACTACAAACACGATATGTGCTCAACAATGATGTGTTTTTTTGCATTACATTGTTTTACAATTTTCATGAGATCAATGGACATTCAGCCCACTGAATGGATTATTACAACCATAAATGTTTATGGGAAATTGGCTTGTCTGGTTCAACACATTCACTCCATGTATATATTCATCCCCACTGGATTATGTGCAGTGTGATACCAACACCACATCACCACGCTTATGTGATACATTTTACGACATTTTCTATGGACCTTTAATTTCATGTGAAATATTAAGTTATTCCCTATGAATAATTATAAAATTCTCTGCTTAAGACTGATTTTCTCATTCAATTCATTATACCTGATGATTTGGGCTGTTTAGAGGGAAAAATAGGAAGCAATTTTTAACTATGGCTCATAAATTCTTCGCAATTAATTTTGAGGTAATTCCTCAAATTGTCCATTTTGTTGGAAAATAACAGCAATAATTGTACGGTTATGAGACTCCCTATGATCTGTGGGTTTTTCCTTGCAGTATGAGAACATGCAGTTAGGCTAATGGGCATCTCTAAATTCCCTATTGTGTGTTATTCCGAGATTCCACTCTCACTGTGAACTTTTACTGGATATGCAGTTCAAAAATGGAAAGAATAGCTTACAGGTAGAGTGTGGTGCCCTCTTGTGGATATAGTGACTCAGTCACAGTTCTGTAGGTATTGGTACTGTGGAATGTAGGATCTGTAATTTTATTCTCGCTGTTCTCACTGCATTGATTAAACTTCACTACTCGGTTGTAACAAGACCAGTGCTTTAAATGCTTAATTAGCATACAGCAGAAATTCACATCCACATGTTTGGCATGTTTATGATCTTCCAGGTGAGTGGAAGGAGTCAGGTTTCTGAAGGAGACTGGCTGAAGACAGAACAATTGTTACACCGACTCAGCCTTGTCCATGCGCAAGTAAGATTCCAGTTATACAACTGTTACAACAGCTATTAAACATTAAAGCCAAATGTAAAGTAATATTTACCCCTGCTTGACAGTCTTACACATTTGTATGACTCATCAGGATTAGTGTCTGTGTTTCCTTAGGTGGAAATTTACTTCAGTTTAAAACTAAATGAAGCCGTATCCCAGAAAATCTATCGGTATGTTGTTGTCTACTTACTGATTTTAATGAACATTAGGCCATTGAGCAAAGCCCTTAACCCCCAAAACACTCCAGAGGCAGTGGATAACCCGACTGGCCCTGCATATGAACCCCAAGCTTCGCTCTTAAATGCCCATATGTGTGTGTCTTTGTCTCAAATGAGAGCTAGGAGGGGTACATCTGTAAAGAAGTACTCCAGTGTACCTGTACTCATACTGTGAACATGGCAAATAAAGCGTCATTTTATCATTTCATTTCATTTGAAATACTGAGCACGCTCTAGTTCTAATCTGTTGAGTTGTTTTCTGTGTTTTTTATTTTTCTGGGCTGAACACTGGTCTGAATAGAAGATAAAGTAAATAAAATAAAAAAATATATAAAATAAAAGAGTAAAACGCACATGTGTCTAATAAATGTACCCATAATGTGTATATATTATTAACTTATATTAACTGGTACATTTTAGTGGAACCATGCAGAATTTAGAATCCTGTGGCCTGTACTAGGAAGTGAGGTTACTGGCTTATTGGGGTAACTTGTCGGATTTAAGGTACCACAGTTTAAATGGACTTCATATTCGTTCACTTATGTTTTGCCCAGACTACCTTAAATCCGACAAGTTACCCCAATAAGCCAGTAACCCCGCTTCGTAGTACAGTGTTCTCTGCTTAACCTGATTCCCTAACCACAGCTGCAGGGCAGGCAGGAGGTTTGCACTATCGGGCCGTTGCATAGGCACAGACAGCGCCCTCTATCTGCTGTGAGTGCCTCTGCCTCGCTGGCAATGTTCATTATCAAATAAAGAAACACTGTGAGGCTCGCATATCCCTTTCGCTGCCTAATTTCTTAAATGATTGATGAATTTTTTAATCTTTAAGGTAGTTCATCTGGCTATTTTGTAATATTTCATGGTATTGTTTTTGGGTTGCCATTAGGTTTAGAGCCAGGCTTAGGGTTGGTATTATTGTGCTATCATTAGCATTTATTCAGATATAGACCGCATATCCAACAGGAGTAAGCTGCTGCTTAGCTATAGCAGTTACACATGCTATGTATAGGATTCAAATCATTGAAATGATTTTTATTTATTTTGGAGGTAAAAACATTGCTTCCTTCAGTCAGCGAGTAAAGCTGAGGCTAAGGCTCAGTGTGACTTGCAGGCCTGGGCCCCCTGCTGGCCCTAGTGGTCAGTGCAGCCAGCTGCACCCCGTTCCCGGTGAGGCCGCCCCCCTGCTGCTTCCTCACTCTCTGGTTGAGATGGGTCTGTGTGGCACCACCAGCCTCCTTCCCGCCGCGGCGCTCAGCCCCTGTGTGGCTCAGAACCCTAACTGGCCAGCCCATCTTGTTGACATACGCATATCCTTCCCCAGGCACTTTGCCCATGTTTCTGGACATGCATGTGTGTTCTTATCCTTTTCTGTATCCCTGTATTGAAATGAATGATTAATGATTTATTAATTGATTGATTGATTAACGATGGTTTCTGAGTACAGCTTCTAAAAGCACGAAAAGACCTCCTTTTTTGAATAGAATATTTGGTTTATATTATTATAAATAGTGATAGCTAGACCAATTACCGCTGTATAGTTACTGTACGTGATGTGTCATGTTCCTTAATGATATCCACATTTTTCTTTACGGTCCCTCCAACCTGCCCCTGTTGTGTGATGCTGAAGAGCGTCCCCTAAGCTTCCTACGTGATCTTGCACATTTACTGTCCTGGAAAGAGTTTGGCCTCTCTGGAGTTCGGTGCTCAGAAAACTCCACAGAAGGTACAGTGATGTGTACTGCCAGAGATGGAATCAAATGACATATTGATGGGGTGCTTTCTTATCTTGATTTATGAATCAATTAATCAAATCATTATTAATAACTACGGTTGCATTGTGAATGAAGCTGTCAATATTTTGTAGCATAATGGTTCCCAACGTGTAACCTGAAATTTGCCCGTCGAGTCCGGAAGTTCACAAACGAAACATTTCTAATTTTGCAGTTGTACCACACCCGTTGGCCTTTATAGTGCTGGTTCTGCAGCACTGTCATTTGCGTTTAGCAGGCTGTTTGCTCTCTGAGATGATCTACACTGTGGAGGGGAGCGAGCAAAGTGCAGCTGTGGGCCAGACTCTCCTCCTGTTCCTCTTTCTCCAGCACAGTGACCCCTTCTGCTCACAGCTCTCTGATTTTGTTGGTAAGAGGCAGTAATTCCTGATACAATCCATCCATCTTCCAAATGCTTTATCCACCTGCTATATAGGACTGGTGTCCCCACATCTGGAATGGGGGCCTGGTGTTTATAGACTGATTTTTCCACATGTGGACTGACGGCCCTGTCTTTACGGACTGGGTTTTCTACATATGATCGAGAGCCTGATTTCTATGGATTGGTGTCCCCACACCTGCTCTCTTTCGTCCTTGCATGTGTATCAAACCATCCACTGTGTTGTAGTGGCTTTTTCCAAGACGTTTATCAAGGGTAGTTGACATGAGTACATAATCTAGATTCACTGTTTTCCCTCGATTAAAGTAGAAGCTGTTTTGATGTTTTTAAAATCCCTGCTAGCCAGTGAGGACCTTCTAGTGCAAAATCTGGACCGGATTCTTCAGCACAACCGCGAGACAGTGAAGTCGGCGCTACACTCTCTTCTCCAGTGCACACTGAGTGGTTCTTTAAAGAGACAGAAGGCAAGTCTACCAGTGTCTTTGTCATTATGGTGTGTTCGCTGCTCACACATAGGTGGGCAAACCCACTGAAACACACAAGCAGGAAATGGTTGGAGATGGTTTGAACTTCAAAACCGAAGGCTGTTTGGTGTCTCAGGCTCAAGCGAAGATGCAGGCTGCCATCCCCGTCATCCTCAGCTCGCTGTCCAGTGTGGTGAGCAGCAGTAGCAGTCTGGCTTTCAGGACCACCTGTCTAAACAGCATGAAGGTACATTTACGGAGCAATCAATGAGCAAGTACAGTGGTAAAGTTTGGGAGAGTCTTTGGGGCTGGTGAAAAGCTTTGGGAGAGTTTGAACAAACCACAAAAGTGCCATAACAGTCTCAGTCAAATTCCTCTGTTCATCCTACCTCTGTTCAGGTAATTTCACTGTAGTTCCAGTACATAACAATTATATAAACATGGGTAGATGGGCTAGAGTACACAGTTACAGTCAAAAGTCTGGACATGTCTGCTTTTAATGCATTTGTCTCTATCTTAAACTATGTTATTTACTTTATAGTATGAGACCCCAATGAAATTAAGCAATACATTTCAAATATTGCAACGACTGAGGGATGTGTTCAACATTTTTGAAAATTTTATACTCTTCAAAACAGCCCCCTTTTGCTTCAATGACAGCATTTTAGACTCTTAGCATTCTTTCAGCCAGCTTCCAGATGTAGCCACCTGGAATGCTTCTCCAACAGTCCTGAAGGAGTTTCCACAAGTTCTGGGCACAAGTTGGCTACCTTACTTTTTCTCTTCGATCCAGCTCATCCCAATCCAGCTCTGTAGAGTTTAGGTCGAGGAATTGTGGGGGCCAGGTCATCTGTCACAACACTCCATTTCTTTCCTTATTCACAAAATAATACAGTACTTACATAACCTCGAGGTTTGCTTGTGGAAAAACAAATGATTTTCAGTAGGTGTCTCCAGACTTTTTACTGGTACTGTAGGCAGATATAGTCTTAACAATGACTAGCATGATTTGCACCAAAATGGTACGTAAAAATTATTTACAGTTCTAATAATAATAGTAGATGTGGAGGTTTAAATGGATTGGAGTACTGTGGTTTGCATTACGTTTTTGTGTGATTGAGTGTATCTGTGTGCCTGTGTGTTGATACCGGTCTATAGGTGCAGGACACTCAGGAGCTGGGTATCTCTCTTAAACAGGCTCTCCTGGAGGTCACACAGAACCGATTCATGACCAGCCGCAAATGTAACAATAAGGTAAACCACTTTCGCCAAAGAGAATTATGTGTAACATCCCTGCATGGCATTGAATGTTCTACCTGTCGGAGCAAATCAATCAACAAAGTCTTCAGGGACTTTCCAGTTAAATAAAATTTAAAAGCTATCAAAAAAACAATTAAAGATTAATTATTCTACACATTTTAAATATAAATGAATCATGTCTGATTGGGCACTGTAAATTATGTGTTTATACCAGTGTTTGCGGAGGGCATCAGGAGATGGTGATGTGGACAGTTCTAACCATAAACATGCAGCACTGAGGCAGGAGGACAGTTCAGGGAGTTTGATTGGTGTTCTTGACCACAAAGGTGAGCATTGGATATGAGGCAATAGAGGTTCACTGTTCTTTATACAGCACAAACTCTATACAAGTTTTGACATTCATACACTTGGTTAAAGTCACAATAGGAACATATTACACTCAGAATCAACTTTATTCACACATTAACAACCAGAAACATGATGTGTATATGAATAAGAAAAATGAGAGAACTGAAGTAGGTGCAATGGGACAAACTACCCAGACAGACCAGTGCAGAAAAACCAATACAGATGCATGGTGTTAACTGAATGACAAAAGAGAATAAATATGCCTAGAGACAGCAGTGTGTGTATATACCCTGTGATGTTCTGGCTTCCCATCCAGGGTGCATCCTAGCCCTGTGCCCTATTCTGCCTGGGATAGACTTCAGGTTCTCCCAAATAAGCATTTGGAAGATGGATGGATTGTATCAGGAATTACTGCCTAGCCTTCCTGTATCAAATCATAGCACTGAAAAATAGAGAGAGCATAACTCACTCCACAAATGTCAGTAGCAACTGAATGGCATGAAGTGCAGGTTTTATGTAACTCTGCACTGATAAACTGTTGAATTCACAAGTATAACAGCAGCAGAATAATAATAATGAACATGACAGAGGAAGTGCTATAAGTGAGCTCCTTGTTGTTGCTGGGCTCCCATGCTGACCTTAGGTTACTATGTTTTTGAGCGGAGTTAGATGTGGAAGCCTCACACAGTCAGACTGGTGGTGAGTCCACTACTGGGAAGAAGCCACGAGTCGCCGGCGTCAGCACACACCCCTCAGCTCACAAGCAGACACACAGGGGCCCCTGGAAGCCAGGCCAGCATGACGTACCTCAGCTCTCTCAGGCTCAGCCCACTGCTACGGCCCACACAGCGTGCAGCGACCCTGCGCCTCCTTCTCTGGGCAAAGACAACCAGCAGGTGCATTGCAGTCATCACGGATCACCTGCACTAACCCAGTCAACACTCTATCTGACCAGCTAACCTGGGGATTGCATTGTATGAGAGTAGGATGTTTAGATTAATAATGAAAAACAAACAGAGATCCAGCAGCTATTATTTATTGAACCCCCTAATAATTATAACAATACAGTAGGTACATTGTGTTTTAAAAGCCTTACTTCTGTTAAAATGGCAGTTCTGTAACTAAAACTTTACTTTTTAGCTATCCATGGTGTTTTTAAGCCCTGAAATAAAGCCATGCATGCACTTTGAGTTTCCCCCATTCTGTTTCATTACCACAGGAGGACCAGGTCTGGTTGCACATGTTTGACTGGGACTGCTAGCATGTTGCATTCTGGGAGACTCTTCCGAGAGTATATTAGCATGCTGCAAGGGACTTGGTCATTTACCAAAGGGTCCTCTCCATGACTTGTTTATGTATTGTTCAGTTCACTATTAGTGTTAACAGGATTTCATGATTTTTGTTGATCAGAGCTATTACGAAGTATGTATTAGTTTATTAAACTTAAAAATACCTTTAAGAACCGGCTGTCTACTGATTGTATATTCTTCCTCTGCATATAAATTTAAGTGCCACCCATTTGTAGGCGTTTCTATAAGCACGAGGATGTTTTTGATTGGTTGTCAGGCTACTGCCGTAAAGCGATGGCGGGATTTTTTTTCTAGCGACAGCCGGGACAGAAGGGAATTGTGATTGTATCATTTTTTTCTTTTTATTTTATAGAGTGTTAACTAAGATACATAGGTACACGTTGTTTTTGTGTGTCGTAAACATCCTCGTTTTGGTGTTTTTCAATTAAACACATTGCTTGACGATTGCTCTAAATTTGGAGTTTAATTAGCTGGCAGCTCGTATACCGAAGATCGGACAGTCGGTGAATATTACTAATAAAAACTACCAGCAAGTGTTTCTGGATTCTCATAAGAGCCTGATTACTTTGATAGTTCGCTAGTTATTTCGGTGTAAAGCGATGGAGGCGGTCAGTGTGGAGAGTCTCAAGGAGGAGTTCGACCTTTTCGGTATTGCGATTTCGGATGAAGCAGTACTGGAGCGAAGTAAGTGCAAGTTCCGTATCTTAAATGTCACGTAAATGTATCTCTAAGTAGCTGAAGTTCTCCAAATCGGCAGCATTATCTTGTCACATTTGGAGTAAATCCCATTGTATATTTTGAAAAAGATAGATAACTATATGGTTTGCATCAACACGTAAATAACATGGCTGAACGTATTTATGGCAGGGGGATATGATTGCTTTAAAAACCGTATCATTTCTGCAATGGGTATGAAAAAAGGGAAAATGTCCATACACATAGGAAGTCTTTTTCACTGAGATTTGTTTTTCATATGGGCTATTTTTAAGAATAACGTCATGACTTATGTACTCAGTCTCGCATTAAGATCCGATATAGCTTAATCTAGTATAAACAAATGGCACCTCATTTAAGAAATATACTTCAAACGACCGTAACATCATTATTCTCATCTGATGTCCATTCATTCCTCCATGTCTCATCCTCAGTGCAAGAGCAGTGTCTCTGCCATGGACTGCAGATCAACGAGATCGCCGAGGAGTGGATAGCGTACAGCACCACTAGGGGAAGAGTGAATCTCAGCCTGGATGCGCTGGAGCAGTTTGAGCACGAGGTGAAGAGCCCGCTGTGGTTATGGTACAGGCAAAACCAGTGGGAGAGTGTACATCGCGGTATGCGCGTGACAGAAACTGGGATTGTAATTCAGTGTTTTGGGAATGTTTTATGAATCAGTATTATGAAAAATCATGTTAAAAACATTTGGTGTGTTTTTGTTTTGCTTTGCAGGCACTCAGAAAGAGAACAAAAAGGCAGAGCACGTCTAAGAAGGCAGATCCTCAGAACATAATCCGAGATATAAACTCACTTCAAGATCTGTATCCTCTTTAGTTTCTGTACTCCCCTTTGGAGTGTGTTCTTAGTTTATTTTGATACTGTCCTCTAACAGGATAGGGTGTAGCAGTGGGTACAGTTTGGAACGACATCATTAAATGGCCAACCACGGCATACTGCCACCCAAACCTGTTTTGGGTCATTAGTCCCTGAGTCGAAAGTGGATGAATGGAGATACAGGGCTTCCTTAACTCATCATCATTAGGATCAAAGCTGAGGAAGAGGAAGAGAGCCTACTGGACTCGTACTCCACCCCAGCCAAGGTGAGCTCCTCTGCTGAATGCAGGCCCAAAAGTGTATTTTTTAGGAAAGTTTATGTGTGCAGTTGCTATAGGCATGAGTCTCATTTCTGGTATCATGCACTAACAGTTAAATACATGCATCTTCCATAATTGGTACACTAGTCCATCTTCTGATACGCACACCAGAGGGAATATTCAACTTTTCAGTCATTGAATGAAACGAGGCAGGTCTTGAATAGGTTTTTTTCACCGTATACTTCATAACCATACACTATAGGATTTCACTTAGCTGCAAACCTTTTTATCAAATTAATTGTTGTGGAAGTAGAAAATCTGCCTTGTTCTCTTGAGAATTAGGCTAAAAAATCAGAATCCCTATCATTCGAGCAAGTGCCGCATTGTACAGTACTAGAAAATAATGTACTTTACTGTATTTAATTTTGACAATGTCTTACTGTGCATAATTTATCAATTAAACCTGACCATATGTATGTACATGAAAATCAGGCTGTATATGGGGTCCACAGATGGTTTGCTGTTATCCCTGGTTCAGGTTGTCCGTTGTCTTGGGACATATCACCCATGTATGTGGGGGACTGCTGTATATTTATAAAGTTGCATTAACTTAAATCTCACTTTTAAATGTATTTTGGGGAAAAAAATGTATTAATCATGCTTTAGCAAAACTACAAAACCAACATGAAACCAATAACCAATACCCGCTCACGATTAACTGCACACTGTGTAGCCTGGTCAGAATTTTAACAGAGCACAATAATTCTGGAACTCTGATTTTCCTTCATATCCTTCATACTTTATTGCCAGTATGGATGTGAAATAGGCATTGAATTGCATTCATAATGGTTTTAAAGGTCTTAAAAAGTCTTAACTTTAAGTTGTTGAAACCTGCAAAGTCTGGCTGAGTAACTGATGGCTGAGTAATAATCACTTTAGTAACAATATCAGTATATGGTCAGTAGGTGTCACTGTTGCTTTGCATTTGTTTTGTTCTGACACCATTGCAGGGTAGTTTCATCTCCGTTTGTAACGTTAATGTGCTAATGCCTTCTTGAACTCGAAATTCAGTGTTGAAAACAGATTTTACATTGAAATGGCAAACACAGATACATTGGTGTAATGTTGTGTATATATACCATCAGTTTTTAGCCTTCTGCTTCAGCTGTTCACTTCCAGACAGGCTTTCCACTGTGCCTCTCTCACTAGTGTTCCCAGGTGCCTTAGGAATGCATCCATCCAGAACGCTCCTGCCAACTCAGGCCCCCTCAGCTTCTGTAAACACTCTGAGCTGCACATCACTCAGCCAGCACCAGGCTGCCTGGCACAACTGTAGGGGGATGATTGAATAACCCAGCTCAATTATGCTTGACGCCTACTTCGTCATGCTGTTAATTTTGTACTTGTAATTTGAACAGACTTTGAGGATTTCCATTAACACAGAGCCCTGATGCTGTAATGTAATGGAGGGACGTAGCGCCTGATGACATGCAGCTGTCGATTTGCGTGTTTTGCAGGGCTCTCAGAAACGCGCCCTGACGACTCCAGAGCATCCTCGTTCTAAGAGGAGTGCAGCACTAATGACCAGCCCCCGAATGCTCCTCTCACCCGCCAGTTTCTCTCCCAGGTACCTGCCCCCCCCCCCCCCACCTTCTGATATTCTCTCTTCCATGTGCATCTACTGGCGCCCTCTGTTCTACAGTTGGTCTCTCTCT
>JAODJU010000002.1:1878024-1902697 GCA_026776725.1 Gnathonemus echidnorhynchus | reverse complement strand
ACCCCCCCCCCCCCCCCGTAGTGTAACCCCCTCCCAGAAGTACGGCTCCCGTGCGGCTCGCGGAGAGGTGGTCTCCACGTTCGGTGTGGTTCAGGGCACCCGCTGGACTGGGCAGAAGAGGAAGGAGCCGCTCCGGGTGGAGCTGCTGGAGGGACAGGAGAACTCGCTAAGGAGCAGCTACAAGTTCATGTTCCAGAACCTTCGAGACATCCGTACCGGTCAGTCGCTGTTCTACATCGAGCCTCGTGTATCTATAGAAGCTGGCGAAGCTTTCAAGCAGATAATCTGACCTGATGGTCCAAAGTCTGATCCTCTGCATGAAGAAGATCCTTTAACATCTTCATGTTTGTGGTTTATGGTGCTTTGACTCCATCTTCTCTGGCATTTTGGAATTTAACACTTGCATGTCCACATATTTCCCCTCAGTCCTGAGTGACAAGGTTGAGGAGCTAGGAGAAGAACTGAAGTCCCACTTCAGTATTGAGGACTTCTCCTCTGTCTCAGTACCTACACAGGTATCCTCCTCTCCCTCCTCTTTTGCTGTATTCCAAAGTGATAGATCTTATGCCACTTCCTCTTGGTTCTGTTTAGTTTGTAAATGGTCATCCATCCCCCCCCCCCCCCACACACACACACACACACACCAAGTAGGCCTCAGCCACACCAAGTTAGATCTAGTCACTAAAATGATCACTCCAGTTTTTGAAAAGAGGTCCATCAGATACCTGATTTTTCTTTTTGTGTGTTTTTAAAGGAGTAATAGTGTTTAGCTAAGGTTGTCCCTTCTTTTGGCTGTCTGCAGGACACACTGACCATTCTGGGACGGGTGTGCTGTGACAGCAACGGGAAGCTCAACGCCCAGTCCGTGCAGCTGGAGCCAGGGCGGGAGAGGGGAGGGCGGCCGGTGCCTGTGGACCTGTCCGAGCTCAAGGAGTACTCGCTGTTCCCAGGGCAGGTGAGAAGCCTCGGGTAAAGATGGTCTGTTAACTGGTCCACAGACCTCTCAGTCATGGCAGAGGATAAGGAACTAAACTGTTAGAAGATCTAGAGGGAGCAGCTTGCAGAAGGAATTGTACTGATCTTTGGGAAATACTGACATGCAAGCTAATCAAATGCTAAGCTCTGTTCACTTCCTGCTAACATGCTGGCACATGTCATACCTACGTATTTGTAATAAATGATATACTGATTAGACTAAGGCCTAAAGTATGTGGAGACCGCTATTAATTAGAGGAGTTGACTAATTAAGCCTCATCTTTTGCAACAGGTATGATTAAGCATACAGTTACACAATTTCCTGCTAAAAGCATTAATAGCAGAATAGGTGTTCCTCAGCAGCCATACCACCTGCAGTTCAGACTTGGTAATCCACCTGAAGCTAAGCAGGTTTGGGCCCGGCCAGTACTTGGATGGGAGACCAACTAGGAAAGCTGGGTTGCTGCTGGAAGAGGTGTTGGTGTGGCCAATAAGTTAGCCCGTCCGGTGGTCAGTGTGGTTCCCAGTGCCCCAGTGCAGTGACGGGGACACTGTGGTCATCAGGGAAGCCCGTCCGGTGGTCAGTGTGGATCCCAGTGCCCCAGTGCAGTGACGGGGACACTATGCTGTAAAAATGGTGCCACAAGAGACTGAGGGTTCTGACTCACTGAGGTCATTAACAATCCCTGAGCATCTTTCGAAAGGGTGGGGTTGGTACCCTGATGTCCAGGCTAAAATTGCTCATTGTGCCCCTATCAAATCTGGCCTCCTGATCATCACCTATATATAACTGGTGAATTCTCTCCTGTCCCTTCACCACCTTGGCTACTCTGGGGTGAGTGCGCTGGTGCAGAATGGCTGCCGTTGCATCATCCAGGTGGGGGCTACTCTGTGGTGGTGGTTGAAGTGGCTCCCCACTTTGGGTGTCTTGAAGAATGCTTCATAAACGTAACATTCATTAATTCAATCACTATTAGATGACTTAATCTTCCAAAAAGTCACTTTACCACAGTTCTGGCCCTGCTAAAGATGCCCTGGTCAAACATAAATTAAGTGTTTGTGGGAGTAAATCGGCTGGTGAAGTCGTAGGCCACACAGACTCGCAGAAAGGCACCTAATTACCCAAAATCAAATCCCACCAGCAAAGGTACAACATCTAATGGGAAACCTTCCCAGAAGAGCAGAGGCTGTTAAAGCAGCAAAGCATGAGCCAACTTCTATTAATACCCTTGCATTTGAAAAGAGAGAGGTGTATTTCTCCAGTAGTCTTCATTGTCATTAAAATATTTATTATATATGTATTGTAGCTGTAGTCCCTAAAGTGTGTAAGAGGTTTGATGACCTGTGCTTGAGATCTTTGGTTTAAAAGAGTCACAGTCAGAACTCACTTTATTGTCAGTACATGTGAACGTACTAGAATTGTTTGTGATGTGGTGCCAAACATGAAGTATAGGACGGTCCTCATCGCATGTAGGCTGCATCGCTTAGGGGCTGCTCGATGGTGACTGTGGTCTTCTTTCTTCAGGTGCTCATCATGGATGCGATGAACACTGCAGGAAACCGACTGGTTCCCACCAGACTGTACGAGGCAGGTTCCCTTCCTCCTTTCCCCGATAGTGATGCAGGGCCCCCATTGTGGTTGCGTGTGTGTGTATGACTTTGGTTTCATCTTGGCTTGGTCTGCAGGGGGTGCCCCTGCCCTTCTATTCTGTGGATGAAGAGAAGCAGGACATGTCAGAAGGTGAGGAAGCACACAGTTTGCTTTTCCCCATATTTTGTGTGTGTATGGTGCCATGGTTCTCCGACATTTGAGTATTAGTGTCTAGTTTTAGTGTGTGCAAGTTCTCCCTGCATTGTGGTGGTTTCCTTTTGCAGTCCAGAGGCATGCAGTTAGACTAATTGGTATTCATTTCCCAATGTATGTGCTTGTGCACGTGCCCTGTGGTGGACTGGCATTCTGTTCAGGGTAGACCCCAGCCTTGTGGACTGGCATTCTGTTCAGGGTAGACCCCAGCCTTGTGCCCTGTGGTGGACTGGCATTCTGTTCAGGGTAGACCCCAGTCTTGTGCCCTGTGGTGGACTGGCATTCTGTTCAGGGTAGACCCCAGCCTTGTGCCCTGCACTGTTTGGGGTTGGTTCAAGGTGCCCTGAGACCCTGACCAGGATAAGCAGTTGGAAGATAGATGGATTTTAACTGTGGTACAGGAATGACTTTTTGGAAGGCGCAGCATATTGAAGTACGGTGTAGAGTTTTCAGTGTACGGTTTTCTTCACCTGTTCTGTGACTCATCAGATGTTTGGACCAAAATACAGCTGAATACATACAAGGTTCACTTAGTGGGCACTTTATTAGGTACCTGCCTAGTGCTGGGTTGGACCCCCATTTGCCTACACAGCAGTCTGACTACTTCAAGGCTTGGATTCAACAAGGTTCTGGAAACTTCTCTTCTGGATATTTGTCCATGATGTGTTTGTACTTGTAGCCGTCCTCTTGGCTGTAAGGACTCTAGCTATTCCCTTCTGAGCTCTCTCCTTAACAGCAGCTTATTATGGGATGGTAACTGAACCTGTTTCTGCATGCTTTATGTGCTCAGTTGAAGCCGCTGTTCAGAGGACCTAGCTGTTAGCTTAAATCAGCAGGTTTACCTAGTAAAGTGGTTGTATGTTATTTGTTATGGATTTAGCATTGTTATCTTCTGTAAGTGCTTATTTATTCTTACCATGGTTATTGACTTTGGAAATACAGGATGCATTTTTTCTGGACAATGTAGGACTGTGGATCTTGGACTGGAGCTACAAACCCTCTGGTCCTACAGGCTGGTTTGGCATGACTCCTGTTGCTAGGTGAACTAACTGGTTGTCTTTGCTCACTTCAGAGTGTGACCCCTTGATGGTCATGGTCGCTTGCGGACCATACACGCCCTCCGACAGCCTGAGCTACGACCCCCTGATCGACCTCATCAGCATCATTGTCCGGGACCAGCCGGACATGTGCATCCTGGTGAGCATTCTGCGGGCGGCAGACTCTCCAAGCGTGTGCACCCCTTCTGTGTGTCTCAGCATTTCTACCTGGATTCTTCTCACCTCTTCCCTGCTCTTGCTCTCCTGCAGTTCGGCCCCTTTGTGGACTCTAAACATGAGCAGATCGAGGTAAGAGCCGTTCCAGTTGTGAGAAGACGTCGTCTGACTCTAATAGGAGTTTAGTGGCTGTTTCGTTATAGACATGTGGCTTGTACTTTAAGGCTGAATTGTGATTTTCTGCTAGGTCTTCGTATCTGGTGTTATTTTAAGTTTCCACATGATCAGAAACATCCAAAACAGAAAATCCATTGAACTGTAGGCTTTGCAGTGGTGGCACCTTTGACTTCCTGTCACTTCCTGTGCTACTTGTATGAATCTGGCATACAGTTACTCAGTCTCCTGCAACAAACATTAGCAGTGGAATGAATCATCATACAGAACATCTTAGTGGCTTTCCTCTCCGCACCATCATAAAAATATCTTTTCAATGTGGTAGTTTGACCACATTACTGCCCTGGTCAACAGTAACTGAAGGGATTATCTAGGTCAAAACATATAGGAACAGATTCAGTTATGAAGTGGTACTGTAGGCCACACAAGCTCAACGCAAGGGACCTGATTGCCCAGCATCAATACTGAATTATTATTGAATGATACTTCATTTGCCATTTGCACAAGTGGGTATAGAAAATGAGTATGGGAGGGACCCTGGAATGCTTCTTTTCACTTATTGCATCTTGTACTCCTTTGTGAGACACACACAGAGTAGGGTAATTCAGGTCCAGAGAGTAAAAGTTCAGACCGGGATTTTGCTTCAGTCAACCAGTTGAGTACTCTGTGACTCTTTATGCTCAACTGGTTGGTTGAAACAAAATCCCAGTCTGGACTTTTACTCTCTGGACCTGAATTACCCACCTCTGGACATACGAGCAATTATCTCAGCCCTGGAGCATTTCAGCGGTTAAGGGCCCTGCTCAAGGGCCCAGTGGACATATGACATGGGCCTAGGCTGCTGAACCACACACCATTACAGTACCCAACCTGACTGGCTCTTTGTGACTACATGCTGTCCAGGAATTTGACTTCATTGGTTACTTTATAACTTCATTCTGTCCATTCATCTACGCATATATTTCATAACGGCTTATCCAGTGCAGGGCTGCATTGCGCCTGGAGCCGAAACAAAAAGGCAGGGGCACCTTGAGTAGCGTACCAGTCCATCACAGGGCGCACTCACAGGGCGCACTCACACCCAAGCACAAACAGCTATGTAAATTCACATTTGAATATTTTCCTTGCAGATTGACCTGCAGCCCAGTACTGAGTGTTCAGGCTCAGTACAGGATGAGCAGTTATCAAATATGGATGGGTGGCATATTTTCAGCACCTGAATCTTAATAATGGCAGATTTGCTTCCTTCACCTTATCCTGGTGCCCATGGGTTTAATATTCAAATAGACACAATGAGATCAGAATAAACCTACGCTTCTCAACCTGGTTTTCAGGGACTCCCAGACAGTCGACGTTTTTGGAAAACATGGACTGTCTGGGAGGGAGCAAAAACGTGGACGGTCTGGGGGTCACCGAGGACCGGTTTGAGAAACGCTGGAATAAGCAGCCCTATTGTTGCAAACATAGCAACAGCCATTTTTAAAGATTGTTGCCATCTGATCATTTACAGCGGGTGTCACATAGGACATAGCAGGCTCACGCTCGTGTTTCTGCGTATGGGTGAGGAACCCTCCCCTCTCTGCCGCATGTCAATGCTCTTTGTCAATTAGGCACGTGTCCATGTATCTTTTAATGCTGTTATTCCAATCAGTACTTTACAGGATGTTTTTATTAAGGTTAAAACCAGAGGCACTTCCAGAGTTTTTAACTAAAGCCACCGTAAAGCAACTTGTTTAGAATTTAATTTGTTGGGAATCTTACTGTTTATGTATTTTGAGGTTTTCCCATATCGGCTTTTGTTTTTTTGTTTGTTTTTAAGTGATTACAGTCTCTGCTTCCCCGTGAATATAGCCCCAGCCGCATACATGGCATGAAAACTAAATAGATCTGAATAAACAAAAGTTATTGCACTGCAATAAAACATAATAAAAAGTATTTTAAAATGAAAGGCCTATACCTGAACCATACCTGATCTAAAATGTTTTAATGGGATAATAGTAGCATTTTTTTCTCTCTTACAGAAATTCCAGCTGACAGAGACATTTGAAGATTTATTCTCCAGATGTGTGAAGAGTATACTAGAGGGAACTAGAGGGTAGGTTTATGCTTAAGCTCATGGTTAAATGGAGTCTTTAAGCAGCATCCACTGCACTACTGCAATTAAATTTTTTTCCTGCATCTGCTTTGGTTTTGCTTGTAATCCTTTTTCATTCTTTTCTCCCTTCCCTCTGCCTCCGTGGCCCCGCAGTTTGAGGTGCCATTTTATGTTCGTGCCGTCCCAGAGAGACGTCCACCATCTGTTTGTTTACCCCCAGCCGCCTTTCACCTTGCCTGGTCTCGGCAAGGAGGACATGGAGGTGAGCGCCAGCAGCTCCTGGGCCACGAGGACCTTTCCAGTGCCACCTTTGTGTGTGTGTCTGCTCTAATGGTGCAGTATGGCATGAGAAGGTCAGCACAGCAATGCGAGCAGATAAGGAATAATGTTGATGGGATCGGTGGTATCCGACTGGACAGCCACTCAGATGAAGGATGTTTTCTGAGACAACTGGCTTATGGCTTATTAACACTGATGTTTCGGCTGTGTATGTTTATCGGAGGTGAGGAGAGTGAGCTCATCCATTGCATGGTGTGTGTGTGTGTGTTTGGCCTTTAGCGCGTCTCCCTGGTGTCTGACCCCTGCACGGTGCTCATCGAGGGCGTGACCTTTGGCCTCACATCCACGGACATTCTCTTCCACATGGGGGCTGAGGAGATCAGCAGGTATGAGGCCTGGGGGGGAATTTGGACCACACCAGTCCTGTATTTTAATTGGCTTCCCAGGAGAGTTAAAACCCAAATACTCACCCCCAACCTGTGCTTTTCAGCGTGTCCGGCTCCGACCGCTTCACACGCATCCTAAAGCACATGCTGACCCAAAGAAGGTGAGCAGGACATTTGTGGAGGGATGGTGACCTCACCTCTCAGGATGAGTAGTTCATGGCCTTGTTTCTGGTTACTTCCTGAGACAGTTCTGTCATCTTCTGCACTCTTTCTCCAGCTATTACCCCTTGTACCCTCCAGCAGAGGAGGTCAACCTGGACTGTGAGAAGTTCCAGTATTACAGCCAGTTCCCCCTCACGCCTGATGTGTTGATTGTACCCTCTGAGTTACGCTACTTTGTCAAGGTATGACTCTCAAACTTGCTTGAATGATGCTTTCCCAAAACACATTAGCTGTAGTACATGCTGCATTTAGGCTTAGTTTTCACTTTTTTGTTGCCAAATTTAAATTAATCCATCTCTTAAAGCACAAAATAGCATTACAGGGTTGCTCGGAGTTAACCATTCCTCCTGTCTGTTCTTCAGGATGTGATTGGCTGTGTGTGTATCAATCCCGGCCGGCTGACTAAGGGGCAGGTGGGCGGGACTTATGGAAGGCTGCTCATTAAACGCTGTCCTCCAGTCGCTGATGGGAAGAGGCAGAGTCCCTGTTTGGCCTGTCAGGTGGTGAAGATCTGATCTGCATTCTCTCATTAATCAAAACGATCTTCCTTGAAAAAGACTCTGTGTGCTCATGTTGATATTGCTGTCTGTGGTCCATGTGAAGCATGTGTTGGTGTAATATCTGCAGCCTAGGTCACTGGCTGCAAGCTCACTGCACTTCCAGCAGTACTGCTAAACAATGTTGGTAAATGTACTTGAAGCCCATCGGCACGCCAGATAAAGTGTCTTAAATTTAGTTCTATAATGGCACGATATTGTAAAGATACCCATGTATTGTATTTAAACAAACTACTAACACACATGCTCTTTCTGGCGGGGAATGGAAATATATCAGTCTTGCAGTTCTCTAGCTTATTCAATAAATTATTTTCCTCCTTTTGCATATTTTTTATGCAAGTGACTAACCTGCTTTTATTTTACATTCGGTTGGTGCCTTTTGAAAATGAAGTCCATGATGAAATTTGCAGCTAATGAACAAGTAACCTCTTCTAAACGCAATTTTTTATGATAAGCAAGTCATACCAGAGTCAACACAGAATAAGTATATATACCAAAACTTAACTGTATATAAGTTAATTTTTCTTATATGATTAAAGTACTCGTGCCCTGAAAAAAACAAAGATGTTGTTGACGAACAGATTTAACCAAAAAATTCGAAGCCAAGTGGACTGAACCATCGCGTCTACATTTCCCATCACTAAATTCATAGCGATAGTAACTTTTTTTGCAGTAAAAATACCGTTAGCTCAGTATTGCAATGATGAAACATGGAGATTAGTAGTTTCTGAGATTTCACTGAAATCGACTAATTACTGATAACAATGTCCAGTCATAGTGAAGACTCCAGTCTGATATGCATTACTGATCTTCGATTAAGGCTGAGCTGTGTTCATTCCTTAGCTGTGAAGAAACTCCGCATTTGGGACATTTCTAATGTATTTAATCTGGCGTGTTGGAGCAGGGGGATTGGGCGGAGATCTATCAGAAGTGTTCTCCTGTGAGGTCAGGTCAGGTCCCTGGGAGCGGACACTGCCTATTCTGCAGGCAGCTCCAACATTTGGCCGTCATCTATTAGCCGATCGCCAGTAAATAAGAAAAATCATTTTATACTCCTTAACCATTCACAAAAGTTAGAGTTGCTCCTTTTAGAATGTCCCTGTTCGCTTTCGGTTCTGTTTTTAATAAGTTCGCCCAGTTGTTTTGTTGGACGCTGAAGTTATTTCCCTTTTAGTGACAAAGAAAGGCGGGTGGGAAATTAAAACGATTAGGTCACACTTGGCTGTCTATAGTTTCTCTTGTCCGGAGGGTTTATTCAGACACAACTAAAAAAGGCTGAACTGGTATATCTTTTGACACACATCCATTCCACAATATGTAAAGTATAAACAAGTGCATGTTGGACACCAAAAAACGAATTACATTTACTATTCACGTAGCGAATTGTTTGCATTAATAAAAGCGGTCCCAGCCCGCACTGCCATCGGTGCAATCGTGGCAGTTTAGACAAAGCTATTGATCTTCGTTCTCTATGCCTAAAGCTCATTAACAATAGACTGTTACTAAGCGACCGTTTAAACGCGCTTGGAGGGAAGACTGGGCGGGGGGACTAGACTCTCCTCGAACTGTCGCATTCATCGGGTTCCCAGACAGGATAGTAGTCAGGAACAAGCAGCATGTAAGAGTGCACTATGGACAGAAGTAAAATGAAAGGTGAGTGTTGTCCTAATGTTATATATATATATATCTGAATCGCAAAGTCCGAGTTCTTTTCGGACAGCAGCAAACTTTCTTTTTGCAAGTTTCCATGACTAATACATCACGGTAAACATTAAAATACGGACGTTTAAAAGGCTAACTCGAAATAAATGCAGAACGTTGATATTCCGAATAGGCTGGAAAGTCGTAGAATTTTTTATGAGAACAAAAGTTTTAGCCAGTATGCCTAACATAAATTGTTTTTATTCGTTTATTTTGCATTTGTTTTATATAAGGATCGCCAGGGGTCAACACCATTGCGAATTCTAACGGACATTGTGATTATAATGCAATTCATACCACGGACATAGTTTTTAAAAACGTAGTTTTTTCTCAAATCAAAATTTTTAGCCACGGACACAGACTAGTCTTCCAATGGACACGTTTGCCATGTTCGGACAGGTTGACGATCCCTAAGGATCGCCCGACGTGCTTTTTTTTACTCGCCTAGGAGGAAAATCCTGTAGCCTGTTTTACCGAAATATAGAGGCGTGGGTGCGAAATGACCGCGGCGGCTCGAGCTCCTCGCCTTTCCCTGCCCGCGTGCGTCATCGTTGTGACTGATGCAGCAGCATGCAGATACTGCGCCCAGTCCAGCGCAGAAGGTAGAGCGTGAACGAGCGCTGTGGCCGAAACGTCCAGGGAAAGTTCCAGGGAAAGGCTCTGGGGAGGAGATTGTAACTAAGCCGCCTGTACTGTAGCCAGCCAGGACTGCTTTACTGATTCTGTTACTCACTACGTTTTGAAATTATGTTAACTCGGTTCGTATTTTAAGTCGCATTCATTTTGAGACTTCTAAACGTTTTAAAGAAAGCTTGGTTCAAAATATACCTGTTGTATTTTTTTTAATAGTTTGGCAAAGTCAGATGTAGGCTTTTTTTGTGGCTATAATGTATCAAAACATTGTGAACACCAGTATGGAATACATTGTCCCCTAATTATACTGTACCATCTGCATGTACGTCGGTGGAGAAACTCGTTTTGCCCCAGTATTGCCGGTCAACTCATTAATCGACAAGGGCGCCAATTAATCTATTTGAGTTGGCTGGGAATCCGAATTTTGAAATACATGATGTTACTCACTGCTGTGAGCCAATAAGGTAACATTCTTCCTTATTTCTCAATTACTATTACTTAACACTCCAATATTTTTTTTTGCTGGATAATTTCTATAACCTTTATTATGATTCCCGTAAGTAGGATTAAGCATATTCTCTTCCTTGTCACGTGAATCTTTTTAAATTTTTGTTTTAAAACGTATAATCTAAATTACAGGTGTTCTGGTCCTATATTAGTACTATAAATTAGTCCTGGTCTCAACAAGGGAATTTAGTAAGTTGTTAAGTTGCTGATCCCTGTAACTCCATCCATCCATGTGCTGTAACAACCTGTCATATTCAGGGTTGCAGGGGGTCTGGAGCCTATGGGTGCAAGGCAGGGAACAACCCAGGATGGGGCCCCAAGGCATCGCTGGGCACACTCACAAACCACTCACTCACACATGCACACGCACTCTACTTATCGTAAATATATTTTATGATCCCCTTAATCCTTTTGATGACTTCAGTGAAAAAGCTATTGAAGTATTTTATATGTCCATCCATCCATCGATCCATCCATCTTCTGTAGCGGCTTATCCTATCCGGGGTTGCTGGGAGTCCGTAGCCTATCTCGGAGGGTAAGGGGCACAAGGCAGGGAACAACCCAGGACGAGGTGCCAAAGCATTGCAGGGCACACACACACACCATTCACTCACACACACACACCATTCACTCACACATGCACACCTATGGGTAATTTGGCAAATCCAATCAACCTGAGTATGTTTTTGGATCGGGGGGCGGGGGGAGCTGGAGTACCCCAGATTTTATATGTCATTGATCTAAATGATATATGAAAAACCCATCCATCTTCCAACTGCTTATCCTGAACAGGGTTAGAGAGAAGCTGGAGCCTTTCTTAAGAAGCTCAGAGACAGAGACAGACTGGATGTGACGGCACTCCATCGCAGGTCACTCACGCATATCGGCTGTGTACAATTTAGAAACTCCAGCTGACCTATCTGTTTTTTTGGAATGTGGTAGGAAGCTCATATGATAAGGGACACGCAAGATAAGACGTGACAGGAATACAAACTCCACGCACACAGACTGTGGGTGGGATTCAAACCCCCAGTCTGGCAGTCGCCTTCAAGATAAAACTGAGAACCAGATATTGTGTTGTACGTTAAATTAATGCAAAGGTTCACAAAAGCATATGAATACAAACTCTTAACTTCACCATGGAAACAATAGTAACCAATTTTACAAGACAGAGCTGGGAGTTCAGTTCTGTTTGCTTGTCATTTCTGTCCATGGATTGAAAGTTGTGCCCCAGGCTTGTACTCAAGACATTGTTGAAACCTCAGATGAGAACTGGCAGAGCTGCCCAGTAAATCTGGTATTTCTTTTTACATAGCACTGACCTGAGTAATAAACACAGTAGGCGTGAGACGAGACCGTGAACTTTAATAAGTTTCATACCACAGTATTTCAGTAAACATTTCATATGAATAAGCTGGGTGTTTCCAGAAGGGATCTGGCCAATTACCACACAATGGAGTTACATTACTGCCAGAATTAACTGAATTTTACATTAAGTAATTTTAATTAGTCATGTGGGTTTGTTTTGAAATTCAGGAACCTTATTTCAAATTCTGACTTTATGTTCTGTTTAAAAGATAAATGTAACTTTTTTACTACAAGCAGACTGGAAATGCAAATTAATAGCCCTACTCTAATTAACTGAACTCTTTAGGCACTTAGAGATTGTATTTTTAAAATCAGGATCGAAGTATACATATTTCAGGGGCCCACTCAGGAGGCAGAGGAACATGCATATTCCAGACTATTTACTTGCCACATGTCGAATCCCACAAACTTTAACATCACAGAATCTATGGCTGACAGCACAACATAAAAGTGTGCTTGAGTGTTTTTTTTCCAGATCTCACTTTCTGTTGTGTTTCAAGCAGTGCAGTATTTTCCAAACAATATACAGACGGAATATATCACAACTAAGCCTAAAGTTTTTACAACCTTATTATCCAGTTCCAAATGCCGTACGAAGGAAATGTCCATAAAGTCTAATTTTTATAATGTATTATGGTACCACAGTCATGGATTTCCTGTCATGCACTGCAGTATCAGTGGACAGTGCAGGCCTGCAAGATGTGCAGTATTAATATCATGAGCTGATATAGTTCCTGCAATAATTAAACCATCATGATTGATTAATGATGAATGAACTTGGGATCAGTATGTAACTAATACTTAGTTACTGGTTAATTAATGCACTGAGTGTGCTACTACATTATATGTGCCCCCTTAAGTAAGGTGTTACCTCTAATTTTCTTACTACCATACCAGCTGGACATTATAATGTGATATATGGCATTTTGATAGTATTTTCAAAAACATCACTATTGCAGTTTTATCTTAGCGATAAAATTAGCTGAGCAGGGATACAGCGAATGGAGATCATTAATAAACAGGTTTTGCTAAAGCCTTTCACTCTCTTATGGGAGACAAAACTTAGCAATCAATGCTATTTTAATGATTGTTCTCTTTCAAGATTATCTAGTATGCCTATGCCATATGCTCTAAAATCAGTGTAAAATTTTCCGCTGCTTTTGCATGAGCTCTACATGCACTCTTCGAGCCAGTCATAATCATTTTCTTTTTGTAATCACTCATAATGTGGCACATCTGTAAGAAATTTTATATAAATTAGTGAGGAGAAAAGCAAACAAGAATTGATCACCAGATCTTTTGCTTTATGGAGATATTTTGTATTCATACAAACTGCTTGGCCATAGGTTATTTTGGGTAAACTTTGAACAACTTTTTTTGCTTTAAAAATATTACAATATTTGAAATTTTTCAAATATCTTGCAGGCATTCTTAAGTAGAATTTGCAAATTTGAGCTATTTTAACTGAACTGAAAATAAGTAAATGTTCAAAGACTTTAATGAGCTAAGGTTGTAACATTCTGCTTTCTAAACATGAGCTACAGGCATTTCAATTGTTATATTCTTCAGGTTGGATATAAAGTCTAAACCTGAAATAACGTACATTTTAAATGATCCCCAATACCCTTACAGCACATTTTTCTCAATCACAATGTAACTGTTACCATCCTGTAAATAACGTAGGCTTTCCCTTATGTGCATGTTGAGTGAGAATACTGTACTTGATTTAATACTTTTGTGTTTTTTTAGTCTTTAATTATATGCCAGATGTGTGCTCTTTGTACATCTGTATTCATGTATGTCATAGCATGATTATTACATTTCATTTCCATGAGTCAGCGTGCACATTGCAGCTGGGATTCTGAGGGTCATTTTCAGGCTTTTTAGTTAAGCGCTACATCCATAGCAAACTTGGAATTGAGGTATTATAGCAGTCATCTGCATTTTATTAGAACCCTGGAAGGAAAACCTTACTCTGGAAAACTTTTTGCTTCAATCAGGGACACAGAAAACCTTTCCCCCAAGGTTACCTCATACCAGCCCCTAATCCAGCCTGCTCCAGCTAACATGGGATATTTATTTCTACACATGGTTCTCAATTGACAGAATTCTTTATGTAGTTTAGGAAGCTTCAGCAACAATCTGCCTGTGCTGGCATGAACGCTATGAGCTAAATATAGATCTTGAGGGGGTGTAATCGTAAAGATGACAGATGTTGCACAACGAAGAGGATTGTTTTTATTACACGTCTGTCACCATCATGTTGTTCTTGTAGGACACAAATAATTGGGTCACTCTCATTTTTGGACATTAGTTATCCCTGTGGATAGTTTATGCATGTCAAGAAGGTCAGTTGTGCTGCCCCATTAACCCGAGGTCAGTGCTGAATCCGACTTCTTCATTTTGCCAATAAAGTCAGAGTTTAAAGTGCATAGTTATGTTGTTGGGTCTGTTTTTGGGTCTTTGGTTGGATTACCAGTAACCATTCAGCATTTCAGAAGGATCACCAATCATTGTTTTTGCTGAGCAAACATGTAATGGACACACCTTGTTCTTCATTCAGTGTAGGTATACTGTGCAATCTGTACCTGTATTGTGAATGCAGATCTTCATCAGTGTGTCTGTTATCATAGTGAAACTAACCAGCTGCATGCCTGAGTATCAAACATTATTAAATGTGACACTTCACTGGTATACTGGTAGGGACTGGCTATGTACTAACTATTACCATGTAATGCTCTAAACGAGTGAATTGTTCATGGTTATTAATAGATCATATACTGAAAATAGCTTTTTACATCTAAATTTATTATTGTAAAATGGTTTGTGGTTGCTCTTTACTCTTGAAAATCATATCATACATTGTGAGATAGTGAAACATTTCTGAAATAATATATTTTATTTTATTTATTAATTATTATTATTCACTGAATTAACCCAGCAAAAATTCTTCAGTTCTACCCCTGTATCAGACCGGCAAGCTTTGATGTAACGGGTGAAAAATATTTTACTATATGTAATTTGGGAGTACGGGAGCGGTTGGAAATCAAAAGGCCACGGTTGGACTGCGGGACTAAATGGCAACGCTTGTTCTAAAAAAAATCTGAAAACGTAAAAAAATGCCTAACTTGATGTATACAGCCGTTGGCCTACATTTCAAATTTATAATAAATGCTTTTTTAAATTATGCAAGTTATTCTCACACGCGCACTCCAAGAACTCTGCTTGAAATCACATAACATTTTATTCGGATTCAGTTCGGGCCTCGGAGTCTATTTGATACGAGTCGGGCCGGGTACGGAATTACATAACGGGTCGAATGCGGTGCTAAACACTGCATGGGGGCATGGATACCATGGCGGATTCAGGGGAGCCAGCACTTGACAGAGACCCTCTGAAATTGGGCGAGCGGGCGGGGGTATTTTGTCTGGGGACCAAGAAATTGTAATGCCCCAGACTGTACGTCTTGCATGTATGCCAAATGTTTTTTTACACCGGTAAACAGGCCTACATTTCTCTTCTTGTGTCGTAGTTAAAAACAGCGCGGTAACTACATTTCCTGTGTAGCAGAGAACTGGGTTAGAGATGAGCTGGCTATTTGTTGGATTCAAACGTTACATGTGCGACTCCTTACCCAAAGACGAATGCGAGACGCAAGTGAAACGGCACGCGACTGGTGCACGAGCAGAGCGCCCTGTGCGACGGTACGCTGCGCCCGCGCGTGCGACAAATGACACGCGACTCGCCGCTGTACGTCGGTGCTGGATTTTCCAACATCAAGGAAGCGTTTTGGGGTGCTGTGAGAGAGGAGGAAAATGCGGTGTGGAGCGTGAGGATGCGGAATGGGAAGGCAAATCCAATAGTATGTAAAGTGCAAACTTGTGCTTATTAATATTGCCTACACATTTGCGCCCCGACTAAAAAAAGCCCTGGTATCCTATAAAAAAGAACAGCATATGACAATTATGGCTATTTTAAGGCTGAGTGCGTCATTCAGTTTTCGTTTAATCTAATGCAGCATTTCTGAAATGCAAGAGGGGCTGATGTAAATAAAAGGAAAGCCGAAGGGAAAACAAGGAAAACTACTTATTAAACATATTGTGAAAAATATAAATACCCCTTGATGCCTTATGGAGATGTAGACGAATGAATTCCATAGTCCGATGCCACAGTTTATGGGCTGCCTTACTATGCGCTGAATACTTAAAAAGCACGGAGGAGAGAGGAGTTTGAGTCAGGTATCCAATTCAACTGTATCATCATTTGTTCAGTGTGCTATGGTGTCAAATTAAAGAAACCTTTTTATAACGCCCGCGTCAGCGTATGGAGTGCTTCACAACATATGGAGTCAAACCTCGACTTTCAGGAATTCTACTGTAGGAATACAAAGGTAAACGAGTCCTTTAAAATATTATAATCTGCTCTTAGTGAGAAAGTGATGCGATATTCAGGTATAAATAAATCTGACGGTAATTGATGGGATACCTATATTGGTAAAATCGGCGCAGGCAAAACTATATTTCAAGACCTCAAGTTGTCATAAAATTATTATATATTCACCACATTGGATTGATAGCCGCAAGAGTCTATTTTTCTCCCTACAATTCAGCAATACCATTTGTCCTAAAATTTTTATGTAGAATGTCGTAAAGCGTCGCGCCCTGAAACGATGATATTCTCACGATTAGTTGACTGTTGATTGGTTATGACTGTTTATTAGATCTATGAGACTTATGAACAGTAAATTTAATTGACATATGATCTCATTCTGGTGCATAATAAGTTTTCCATTGCTTAAATGTCTCTAGATTGTCTAAGGTCAAACATTTGTGCTGAAGATTACTTTTAGACATAGTTTTACGTTTTCCCAAGTGTCAGATTAGCAGTTCATGGTTCATACTCTTTTCCGGAGTTTCGTAGATGCTGTCGACGAACATATTTTTATATTTTGTTTGTTGTAAAGTGCCGGAATTTTTTGTACTTGTATTACATTTGGAATGCCAGTTCCCTCCACCATATCTATCTATCTATCTATGCAACTAATTTGATTTTATCTACCAGTATTCATACATAAGGCAAATAATATTTTAAATAATTCTAAATGTCTTCTGTAAGTTGGCCACAGTTTCAAGTCGCTCTATTAAAATAATACACTAGTTTCATGTCTCATTGTGCTTGGGTGGCGGCCACGGTCGGGGACGTTACGTTTCTCACAGCTTTTGATAGGGAGGCTGGAATGATGACAGTGAGCGCATTGTTCCCGGCTCGCTGTCGCAGCCTCTGCTGTCCTGACAATGACATTCCCAGACCTCATCCAGCGATCTCTGAGTGGTGCCAAGCATGCAGAAAATCCCGTGCACGTGTTTCGTGCATTAACTGGAATTTTCAGTACGATATGGTGGATAATCACAACTCTGGAATTAACCAGCATAAAACAACTTTTTGTGATGAGTACGACCGTTGCTGTCTGATTCTAATCATCTATTATCGCGTGTTTAAACTTCACTTAAATTGTTCTTAACTAGCAAAACTTCTACAATTTGGAAGGGGAAGGAGGCTGCCATCTAGTGTCACAATGTTTAGTTTTGATCGTTATTGTATTATTGTGGAAAGGTGTTTTTCTCTTTGTGTCTCTTTCGAAACCGTTTCCTTTAAGTAGGCCGGTTGAAGTGTTCATTGGCTTTCATTGCCTTTCGCTTATTCTTGATTTAACAATTCAACTAGGCCGTACCGTGAATACACCCCTGGACATGCCTCCTGTTCATCGTCGCACCTTCCTTCTGGTATAAATCTCCACCGGATTACAAGCCGCCTTGTGTAGTTTCAACGGGTTGCTACGTCTCCTTACTTTCGGATCTCGGTTATTTCGGTTTGCAGGGGTTGGTGTGATGCAGACACTCAGGTTGTGGGTCTTGCAGCCACTTGCCCATGACTTTGTGTTTTGGTTGTAGTAACCAGCGTAGAAGCTCATGGATTTATCTATTTTAGTTGCTTTGAAGACACCCTAAAATCCACAAAAACGCGTCATGCCATTTCTCCGTTTTTTTTCTGGATTCTGCCAGAGCATCCAGTGTCACTTAATCGATAGTGACACCACACGCTTACTCTGTCTTTATAGTGCTGCAAAGGCAGTGCGCTTAATGCAAGGGCATAGGTTTGTTTTCAACATCGGTAAATCGGCTTCAAACCTCCGGCCCACCTGAACACTCACGGTGCTCCCACAATATTGATAGGGATCTGTCCCTACTGTCCGTAGACAAATCTATGCCCTTGCTCGCCTGTTTAACATTCAAAGTCGGTTTAATCTAACGTCATGCTTGGCCTTCTGTGATGCGTTATGGAAGCTCAGTAGGCCAGTATTTTTTCAGTTTGTTTCAGATCTGTAGCGTCTCTGCTGTGTGCCGTTGTCTTAATCACCTTGACTTTCATTCCAGATCTAATTACGTTTTTACGCTTATTTGTGCGGGAACAGAACATTAACTTCATGCATTTATTGCAGAAAAATAACAGATGCCTGTATCTCAAAAAAAGCGCTGCTGCATTTTCAGGACAGAATAATTCTGGGATCGAAATAGAGCATCTTCTCTTTCTTAGTAATTAAATATCAACACCATCTAACATAAAACACACACAACTCGCCACCCACAGGGAATGTCATGCTAACGTGAGTGCAGAGCTTTTTCAAAGGAAAAGCGATATGTCCAGGTTAGCGTCTGTGAAACCCTGCATTCTTTAAGAACTGCATCATAGCATGAGGGACCTGAGGAATACACCCAATACCGTTAGTTTTATTTCTCGTTGTAAATAATGGAGATTTAATTAAGCTTTCTTTGGATAAATTAAAAGTAAACAGCCATTTTGAGGGTCATTTGGGGCAGCCTCCCTTCTTGGTTTGTGACGACACCCCGTAGGGAGGTCAGTCGGCTTAATGTCCTGTTTCTGGTTCCATGTTGTGATGGCTTGGTTATTGACGGCACTTTGGGGTGCGGAAATAAAGCAGCCGTTTGTTCATTTGCTTATCCCTGTGCAGGCAGATTTTGTTCATTCCCACTTCTACCAATACTGGGCATGCAACAAAAAAAATATGAAAAATAAACATGCGACCTTCCCTTTTCTGTAAATTGAAATAACTTAAAGGGATAATGGTGTATTTTCTATTACTTTGTATAAAGCCACCATTTGATAACCACTCCCCTGGCAGTGCCCCCTACGGGCTCCTGAAGGATACAGCGCTCATAATTAAGCTACCCTAGTCATGCCGGAGCGTCACCGAGGTTTATGACCCATCAATAACAGTTATCAGTTCTGCCTGATGACTCCACTAAAGGGGCGCGTTACGGATGTCGCTGCCCCTGTAGCCACAACGTTGCCTTAATCTGTCATGCGAGGCATGAAGCAGGTGTTCTCGGATTCGCCACATTCCTCGCTGAGTCAGATAAGCCGGGCGGCTGCTTTAGGCTGTAGGACAGCGGGCCCTCCGTATCAAACAAACACTCACTCACGCCTGTACACGACCTCCCTTCCAGCGAACACACTCCCCAGCTCTTCCGTTGTACTAGAAAGGTCGTGCTGGGCTCTAGCTCTGCATTGGCTTGAGACGTTTTTCCTGAGAATCGCGTGTGCGTGACTGAACTCCCCGCGAACGAACAAATCGGACAAAAAGAATCACTTTCCAGCTAGACCCTCCCCCAGGCTGGTCTTGTCTTGGCCAAAACTTGAGGGGTGTGATGTAATCAATGAGGAATGTGACAAATGTATTCGGTGTTTCTGTGGTTTTATGCCTGTCTGGCATGCCTGTTGATTCCTGGTGGATTAACCTGGATATAAACACCTGGGTATAAACACCTGGGTATAAACACCGGTTACCGCTGCAGCATTTCGCTTATTATAGCTGCCTCACTCTGAATTGATACATTCTGTTCGCGGTGGGGGTGGGGGTTGTGTTTGTGCGCTCCCTCTCTCCTTCTTTGAGGCTTCTTGAGTTCCCGTTGAGTAATGTGTACCTCCCGAGGCCAAGAGTTCAAAAGCAGGACAGGTAGCTGGATTGAGTAACTGCCTCACACTGCCTGACTCCTGAGCTGATGCCACTGTGTAACATGGATCTGAGGTAGTCACTCCTATTGGCTGGGAGAAGGGAGAGGGGTGTGTCTGTGTGTCTGTTTGGCTGTTAGACCACAAACTGGCAGTTGTGCATCTTTTCCTGGTAGTCTTGGCGGGGCGGATGGTGTTTTCACAGGAAAAGTGAAGGGCAAAGACACAGAAGCGGGCTTGTTGTTCAGTGGGCATGATGACTATGCAAATTTTCATCACGGCCCAGGGAGCGAAGGAACCTGTGATGAAGAATTAGTCGTGTTGCAATGCAAGTTTGTGTTGCACTTTGGCACAATGAATTCAGGTAATTCACTGCAGGAATGCAACCAATAACTATATAAAGATCCTAACTGTTTGTCCTTTCTATTAGTTCAGCTCATTTCTGCATTCAGTTCAGGATTTCTGCAGCAAAATTATAATCTGTTGCCAAAGCGAAGTGTTGTTTTTGATTCACTTTTCTTCTTTTAGGAAGTTCCCCTGGTAGGAAGGGATTGAAACCTGACCATGTCACGCAGCCTCGTCATTGATTCTTCACAGAAGACCAAGCTGTTTGCACACAACACCACCCTATTGTCTCCAGAAGTTACCTTCTACAGCTCTATGACTGTCTAGACTTAGATTCTCATTACTGACACTTTCCCGCTGCAGCCTTATCTTTGCTCCTTGTATGGCAGGCGCAGTGGTACAACCTGCCCTTTGAATTCGAGCCTCCATCTGCCCTCATCCTGCTGTGGACTTTAATCGAGAGGCGAAAACGGGCCCAGGCTGAATCGAGGTGCCCTGCTGTTGCTTAGATACGCCACCCCGCGAGGACGCTGCCCCCTTCTGGCCCGGGCAGATTTCGGACATGTCCGCCAAGGCGCCTATCTACCTGAAGCGTAGCAGCCGCAAAGGGAAGAAGGAGAGGCTGAGGGACATCCTGTCCTCGGACATGATCAGCCCCCCGCTGGGGGATTTCCGCCACACCATCCACATCGGCAGCGGCGGCGGGGAGAGCGACTTGTTCGGCGACCTGTCCTTCCTGCAGGGTAAGTTCCACCTCCTGCCTGGACAGGGCCAGCCTGAGGGCGAGTGCGGCGAGCCCTTTCAGTTCACACGCACTGCCAGCGTGTGCAGCCATCCGCCGCCCTCAGAGAACTCGCCCCTGCTCAAGAACGCCATCTCCCTGCCAGTCATTGGCGGAGTACAGGCCCTCACCCTGCCCGCCTCAACCCCTGCTCCCGCCCCTGTGCAGCCCCAGACATCCTCCCAGGCACCGCCTCCCAAACCACCCAGGCTACACCTAGATGACAAGGCTTCACTGCCTACCCAGGATCCCTCGCTGCCCTCTGCCTCGTCCTCTATAGCAACCCCCCTCGCTTCACCCACCTCCTGGGCTTCAGTAAACCAAGACAACGACCTCCAAGACCTCGACACTCCCTTAGAAGAGCCCTACTTATCCCACACCAACTCCCTGCTCTCCCTCCACCTTGACCTGGGGCCCTCCATCCTGGACGACGTGCTCCAGATCATGGATAAACACAGGGCAAGCAGCCTGAATAGTTCCTGCGTGCAGGGAGGACTGCAGGAGCTCTTCACTTGAGGACCAGCATTTCTGTTGTAAATTCTGAAGTAGCTTTGAGAAACTTTTTTTTTTTTTTAAGTATATGACTGGAGCTGACCGAACAGACCATGGTGTATAAAACCCTCATTTACAAAATGATGGCTATGACCACACTCCAGACCCTTCATGCATGTTACGAGGACCAGGGGGAACCAACAATGCATATTGGACTATCCCACGGTATAGACTTTATCTAATGGTCCTCAATTGTTAAGCTCTTGCTCCTGTTGCTCTTATTCAAAGAAAGCGCCAGTTCTGCTGAGAAGCAGTCCAGTGAATTTCCACTGTGGGTTTAAGGAAACAGGGGTTCCAGCTCTTTGCCACCACAGCAGAGCTCCTTCCTCATAAACTAGAGGTTCTGGGCAAAGAAGGAACACAGTGGAACAGAGCGTGACTTCCCTGCCCTTTGAAATACTACTCTGCGTTGTCTTAGAACTGCAAAGACAAACCTTCTGTTTTGCTTTCTGCAAAAATTGTGCAATATGTCATAAGGCACTAAGAAGCTTGGCCTGAGAAAGCAGCCTGTGCTTCCAAGCCTTATCCAAATATTTGCTACCACTCATGGACACTGGACAATGAGAGAAATGGACCCTGGCTCTGTTAAGGTACTCGGTCCTGTCATACTTTACCTCGCTCTTCGCCATCAGAATATTCCAGCACTGAGAACTGAGAGTCATGTGACCTGGAGTGATCTGATGGTGTTGGTTGGAATGGCTTAACAAGGCCCATGCAGGACCCATGTCTTTATACTGCAGTAAACACGGTCACATGGTACTTAGGCTTGTCGGTGTGGGCCTGTATTACTCTGCTGTGTTTCTATATCAAAATGAAATGAAGTTCTCAGCGAAGCCGTTCCCCAGTGACTGGCACTTCGTGCGGGCAGAGTCTTTAAGTGGGATTCCTCAAGTATCCTGCACCAATCCAAAAACACATGGTTTGGCTGAATTGCACATATTGTGTGTGTGTGTGTTTGTGTGCATGTGAGTGTGCGCCCTGTGATGGACTGAAATTCCATCCAAGGAAAGGACGGACAGCCAGCCTTGTGCCCTGTACTTCTTGGGACAGTCTAAGTATGAACCTGAAATGGATTATATTAGATTATAATAGACATGACATAAAAAAGTTATATGTAAGAGACTGTAATTAAGAAACATGATTCCCGTAGACAGTTTATACATAATACACATTGCAAGTAAGTGCTGAACTTTGCTGAAAATCACCATGCAAAAATAATGCTGCCTGTATTTTACTCTGGAAAGTATGTAGCGTATTAACTAGAACAGCGTGGTGATGAAATAGCTTTACTGTGTACAACTGAGAAACAACACAGAGAAACAATGTAATATTTTCAATGGAAATGAACAATGTGTGGTAGAATACTTGTGTTTAATGTTCTTGAGAATTTCAAGTTCAAACGAACAGCAAGTCCAGAGAACTGGGTCAGAAGTGTCCCGCGTTTCTTCACAATGTGATATTTTGAGAATTTTGTGAATGTGAAAGCGAGCGATTGGGAATTCTTTTGTTCCAAGGCTTCATGATATTAAACAATATTCCACTGCATTATTAATTACAGGGCACCAGTATAACCAGTGCAGCTACTGGACTAACATGTCCCTTCGCTCAGTCATCCACGTGGATGTGTAACAGTCGTAGCAGGAGAGGGTCATGAATGTCCTTGATGAATGTCAGACCATAAGAAGCTGTCTTTCTATTTGTCATTGCCACTATGAATGCTACTGTAAAGCTTTGCGACAGTGTGGATGTAAATGTAAAATGCTGGTTGATATATATTGTAATTCCATTGATGTACGTGTCACATGACCAAGATTGCTTGCCTGCGTTTACTTACGTACTTAAATGTGATCCTAAGCATTAGGATTCCAAAAATCTGACATTTGAAGTGGTAGATAGAAGGGAACACAGCTAAATGTGACTTAGGCTAGCAGGGAGGATGGTAGCACTTAGCAGATAACTGACTTCCTCCGAGACCCGACCTCCCAGGTCCCTTACCTTGCTTATGCTAAACACCCAGAAGGCTGATTGTCGAGCCACTCGTCCTGATCGTCATGTGACGGATCAGCGCATGCTGGAAACATGGCGGGTCCACTCTTATAAAGCTAAAACACAGATACAGCTAAAGCAAAAGTGGATCCAGCTCCACATAAACAGTCTTTGTTTGTTTCATTTTTAGTTCTTAGTTTTTGAGAAGTTGGGTTTTCAGAAGCCTGAAGAAAGAGAAAACTTTGCATTTCGTATAAGCTTGATTTTGTTTGATTTTGCAAAGCCTTGCTACTGGAATAATGTCATAGAATGTAGTGACCTTTACTGACTTGTGGGACTGAATGGCAGTTTTAACACAGATTAACGTAAAAAGTCGGCCATTTTGTCCCTCAGCAGTAGGCTAGTTTTCTAACAAGCTGCAAACTTGGTCAAAACAATGTGTTGAGCCTTAGCTATAAATGGTGATTGTAATAAACACTTTCCTTTGTCCATTAAAAAATGGCACGAAGTCATTCTTATGCTGCGTGAATGAGGAGGGTGGCGCCAATGAACGGTATGTTGTGGTGGTTGCTCACCATGCTGATTCATAACGGTTTACTCTCCTTTTCATATAGGTAGCTGGACACTGCATGGATGCTGTATGGACAGTGCATGGTCACTGCATGGTCGCTGCATGGTTGCTGCATGGTCACTGCATGGTCGCTGCTTTCCTACTGTACCACACTCATGCTAACAGTGACAAAGCCCCTCTTGGAATTCTCTTGGTTTAGTTTGGTTACAAGTTCATGTTATCCGCCTCACTGCTGCTTTAAATTGTGTCACCTCTCCTTAGAGACTTTGTTTGCACACACAACACCCTGTCGCCTCATGTGCAGTGGACAGATGAGTGGAGGCCATTCTGAGTGGCATTTCCCATTCCTTTCATCCAGCAAGACAAGAGTGACTGAGGACATGTGTAAAGCGAGGTGGTTTAGTCTTTAAGTGGCGCTTTTGAGCATGTGGGGGTTTTATGAAGGGGAGGTTAAGTGTGTCGAACCAAACGGCTGTATTGCTGAGTGCCGCC
>JAODJU010000002.1:1850282-1871655 GCA_026776725.1 Gnathonemus echidnorhynchus | reverse complement strand
CTTTATACTCAACTGGTTGGTTGAAACAAAATCCTGGTTTGGATTTTTACTTTCTGGACCTGAAATGTCCACCTCTGGTTTTACTTGAGGGTAATAATTCTATTCATTGTGAGCGATTTGTCAGAGTTTCATCAGCGTTGCAATAGTTGACTGACTGCACAGCTGCATGTGTACCTAAGGTGAGCTTGTCAGGTACCTCTGTGAAGCGTAAAACTGCACCCCCCCCCGGCATTTCAGCCGGCAATGAGACGGATGCCAGATCATTCCATGAAGGGAAGTCGCACCTATTTACCGGACGCTGGCTGTACTGCTGTAGGGAATGTGCTCACCGGCACCCAGCTATGCCAACGACTGTTATCCCCCCCCCCATAGAGCCGGGCAGTGACCAGCACCCGGAAAAAGCCAGACGCCGCGGCGCTGGAGGAGCGGGACAAGCCGTTCTGCTGTGACAGTGAGTGTGTGCGGTTCCGGTGGGGGGGCTGTAGGCGTCCCATCATGGCAGCTCGTCATGTGCTGTGCGAGGCTTTTAAATCCAGATGCAGTAATACAGCAAAACACACTGTCTGGCCAAAAAAAAGTCACCGTTTGAATTTAAATCAGCAAGTACTTAAGAGCCAATGATCGGATCATTATTACAGCTCAGCAACATTATGCCGCAATAAAGTAAAGTCAGCTGAGTACCTGAATCTCCTGAACGGCCAGGTTATCACATCAATGGATTTTTTCCCTTCCTAATGGCATGGGAATATTCCAGGACGATAATGCCAAGATTCATCAGGCTCGAATTGTCAGAGTGGTTGAAGGAGTGTGAGGGATCATTATCACACATGAATGGGCCAACAAAGAGTCTTGACCTTAACCTAACAGATAGTCTTTGGGATGTGCTGAAGAAATCTTTACGGAGTGGTTCAACTCGCCTATCAGTACAAGATCTCGACAGGAGATTAATGCAAATCTGGATAAAAAAGAAATGTTGAGATGTTTCATAAGTACGTGGAATCAAAGCCAAGGCACTCCAATGAAATATTAAAGTGTACGGCGCTTTTTTGGCCAGGGCAGTGTATATTTAAAGATTTCACTGATCAAAGCTATTAAAATTGTGCTGCTCAGCTGTACTGAAATCCCATGTTTCTTTAAAAGTCAGTTTGTTTAGTTACGTGTTTTGCAGTCTGATAAGGGTGAATGTCGAGGCTGCAAAGTAATTTAGTAACTGATAACCTGCCCAGATGATAATCTGGGATGTTAGCTGTCTTTTTTGGCTGTTTCTTTGAAAACATGATGAAATTATCCTAAGTACAATGATCTGTAGAGTATATAGATGGCAACTGTTCATGCCAAGGATGGTAAATGATCAGATTTTTCTGCTTTGAATTATGAAGTAGCTAAGATCTGGGCTTTCACTACAGCAGTAATGGAGTTTTGAAGATACTTCTGTAAACAACCAGAAGTCAGGATTCTGCAGATGCAATTCTAAAAAGTGTTAAATGGCTTCATTCTTAACCCTGAATTTGAGGGATAGTTTTGGTTAGTTGATGAACTGCATTTTCTGGTTTTTGCCATGATCATTGTCATTCTTCCCAATGCTGAAGCTAATCCCGCTATGATTCCCCTGCATTTTGTACTTCTTAACGCTAACTTCAGAGATCAGCTCAAGATACTGCAGGAAGTCAGTACAAAGCACTGAGGGACTCATTATCCGAGAAGTCTAAATTACTTTTTTCTTTACCGGAATCACAAATGTGATTTTAGTTTAATGTGAAATTAAATTTGCCCTGGTCTATTGAGAAGTTATGGATCAAAATTAGGTGCATACTAATTATGCTGGGGAAAAACCAATAAGCAGCCATTTCCTTTCTTAATCTCCTAATTCTGTGGTGTTGGAGATCAATGATATTGGGTCCTAATGTCCATTTAAAGGCCTTGAATTGGCTGCCTCTGTGTTGTGACCTCAGTGACCTTTGTTGTAACTTCAGTCATTCACAAAACCTTTCCTTATTCCTAGATGAACCAATTAGGTTTCAGTTTGACAGTCAATGAGATTTTTTTCCTCTTTCAGTATTAATAATCTCTGAGGGAAGATTCAGATTAGTAGTAGTCTTCAGACTTTTTAAATGTAGCGTTGAGATCTTCCTTTCACTAAAGTTCCATTTGATGTACAAATTTTCTGTTTTGGGGGGGGAAAAAATCTGTATCTGTACTTTTCCATGCATGTACAGCAAGTCATAATGATTGACCCAAAGGTGTGTAATTGAGGTGTTGACTTAGCCATCAGGAACATTGTACTTCTTGGATATGCATTTTGCGTTTGATTTTGACTCCATTCCATAGGCATTATCACTAACTGTTTTTATTGCATACAGTCCTGTTTCTCTCTGTTTGATGCTTGCATGTGAGATTGGGCTCTGGCCCCCACCCCGGTGATTTCCCCGCCTCAGGTTTATGGTCTTGGGAGTAATATCTCAGTCTGTTATATTTTCTTATCAGATGCTTTTGTCCATTGTGAAGAAAGCTTGAGGTCAGAGAGCCAACCTGCTATTGCACAAGCCCCAGTCTGGGGCATTTTACCCGAGGCTTGAACCTCACTTGGGGTGGTCTGAAAGTCTCTCCCTGGCTGTGTGCACATCCCTCTCTTGTCTGTCTGAGCCCCTAGTAGGATTTTCCTTGATCATTTCCTCAAAGCTCTGAATGCTGAGTCCTCCTGTCTCTCTTTTTTTCCCCCTCTCTCTTTCTCTCTTTCAGACTCTTACAAACAAAAGCACATTTCAAAACCTTCAGAAAGAGGTACATTTCAGTCATTCCTCTGTCCTACCTTTCTCTCTGCTCATCAGCTATGAGTTTAATACACCCACGTGTGTCTATCGTTGTGTTACCGTGTGCAAGTTTGTAACACTGTCTGGGGGCTTTTAATAAGCTCTAGGGGTAGGAGTATATAGTTAAAGACCTAAGCAACTAGTTAAAACCAGGATGTGTGACGTGCAGTTGGACTAATACTCTTAATCTCTAAGTTGATGCTGCCCTCTTGGGTGTATTCTTGTATCTCTCTTGTATCTGATGTGCAGTTTCTATCATTTAGCGTAAATTAATGTGGAAATTGGTGGCAAAATCCAACGTCACGCACTGTGCTGCCTGGCATTGCCCCCAGAGCCTCCCACGACCCTGCTCAGGATGAAAGGTTGGAAGATGAATGGGCAGCGAGTGTGGCGGTCGCGTTTGACTGTTTGCTTTAGCGACGGAGCGATGCTTAACAACGTAGCACTTTGTGTGGGGACTGGTCCATAGCGATGAGGAGAACCTGGGATGTCCTTCTTAGATGGTGCCGTGTAGCAGAATGGTAGCCTGTCAGAGCGGGAGCTTCTTTCCATTTGAGCCCTGGAGCACACGGTCTGTATGTTTGGTGGTGGGGGCTCCGGCGCTGCTCCCTTGGTCATTCGGGGGGGGGGGGTTTAAGCCATGCGAGGCGAAGCAAGCTTCCCTCCAGGCGGCGCAGTGAGAAGACCGCCTTCACTGGATAAAGGGTAGGCGGTGTTTATC
The DNA here is from genome assembly GCA_026776725.1 of Gnathonemus echidnorhynchus. Lineage (NCBI taxonomy): Eukaryota > Metazoa > Chordata > Actinopteri > Osteoglossiformes > Mormyridae > Gnathonemus > Gnathonemus echidnorhynchus. The sequence goes on along the minus strand of JAODJU010000002.1, from coordinate 1,868,124 downwards.
GGGACGGGTCCTTGCAGCTGGTTAAGGAGACGAAAGCTGCTTATGTAGCGATGCTGGCTAGTTGCAGGGGTGTGCGAAAGCGTCGTCTTCCACAGCTTTAGGGTGTGGGATTCGACCTGCTGCCTGTGCGTTGGATCTGTTGCTTTGTGAAAATGACTTTGTCCCTGATTGGCTCTTATGGTCAGTGTGCATTGCTCTCCGTGCACGTGTGTGCGTGCGTGTGCGTGTGCGTGTCCCCTCTCGTTGCCTCACCGTGTGCCCTTTGGATTCCGGCAGTTTGTGGGAAGCGCTACAAGAACCGGCCAGGTCTGAGTTACCACTACACTCACTCCCACCTGGCGGAGGAGGAGGCGGAGGACGCCGAGGACGAGGAGGACAGCGAAGGCCCCTTTCAGGCCAGGCCAGAGGAGCACAAAAGTGAGACGGCCGTCCAGCTCTGCCCCGCCCCCCTCACCCTCATTGGTCATTTACTTTGCTTCCAGTAATTCTAATCCAATGACGGCAGCCAGCAGGGATTTGAATAGGCTTCCCCAGTTCCGGTCCCGTTTGCAGATTTCCCTGATCAAACACACCTACCAGTTAGCTGATTGAGACGTAAATCTACAAAAAAATCTACAAACTGTGTTGGATTCTGATCCTCCGGGACCAGAACTGGAGAGCCCTGGGTTTGAACATACTGAAATATTTGTAAACATGGAATAAGTTGCTGGGATTGTTGATTTTACTGAAGTTAAGGAAGGTACAGCATTTTGGGGCGTTCAGCAGCAGAGGCCTTGTTGTGAATGTGAATTTTATTGATATAATGAGTTTAATTCCCGCTTTTCTGGTATGTATATTCCCGAGCCCTCTTGTTAATTCCTCTCTTCCTAGCATTCTTACCATTCTGAGCTCTTCTCAGTAAATGACCTCTTCTCCCCCCCCCAGCTTTGATCAAGATGCTCCACAGAGTTTTAAAGACTTGTATTTATAAACCGGGAATATCCTCTCCTCATTGGCGTAACAGCATTTGCCCGTGAGTTAAAGGTGTGAATATCTGTTCCGGCTCTTGTTCCTGTCAGCGCCCAAGAAGGGGCCCGACGGCCTGGCACTGCCCAACAACTACTGCGACTTCTGCTTGGGAGACTCTAAGGTCAACCGCAAGACCGGCCAGTCCGAGGGCCTGGTCTCCTGCTCCGACTGTGGCCGCTCAGGTAGACGCCCGTACAGCATCGCTCTTATGTAAATGTTCACCATCCATCCACTAATCTTTTGTGGGGCTGTACATCTCCCATGTAGATGGTGTAACTTCTGCATCACAGACACATAATACTTTAGGTATGAATCTTGGAAAGAAAAGTTCAAACATTCCAACAGTCCACGTCCAGGGTTCTGTGCCCTGGTTACACATTTTGCGTATTTTTTTTGGTGTAAACATGATTTAATTTAATTAAGCCTCAGGGGCTTCTTTCTTCATTCTAGTCCAGTCACATCTCTCTCCATGGCCTTGTTAATGGCTGGTGCCGACTTCCCCGTCTTGTCCGTCGTAGGTCATCCGTCCTGCCTGCAGTTCACCCCGGTGATGATGGCTGCGGTGAAGACCTACCGGTGGCAATGCATCGAGTGCAAGTGCTGCAACGTCTGTGGGACCTCTGAGAATGACGTATGCACCTCCCTGGCCCCGCCCACATTCATAGTGCGACACGGGTGGTAGATCTTTTCAGTGATGTGAACGGGGCATCCCCAGGAAGTAGGCCTATGCAAATCCTGCTCCTCTATGAGTGGTAGGAGCTCCTCAGACTGGAGACAGCACTGTCTTTCACAAATTATCAGGACCGCAGTATAAGAGTGTTGAATGAAGTACAATTGACAGAAATAGTGATGCATGCAGATTGAGGGTTTCCTGTGGTAGAACATGGAGAGAAGTCATCCAGTTAGGCTGGAATCTTGTCTCTCCTCCATGTGTGCTGCATCCATTGGTGTGTTTTGAAGCTTTATCTTAGCTGTTCAACCATCTTACTATTCTTAGCATTCAAATCCTCTATGGTTGACAGATTTTTATTTGTCAAATTCCTCAGAAATCTGATAATCTGAAATGCTCCTTGTCATGTTCAATGTATAATTCACCTTCCCCGAAGAGTGCTTTTTGCAAGTAATCTGTTTTGCATATTTAATTTCCTTTGCCTGTTGAAAATGTGCATTGCATCGCCAGCCCAATATTGTGATGGCTGTTTGGTCTCAGAGTGCAATGATAATGATTTAAAATTATTTTAATAATAACATAATTGCGCTGGCTGCCTCGGAGCTATTTATACTGCAATTTCAGCTATAGTAGCTAATATGTAGTTTCACGCCAGCGGCGACAGCGGCTGTCTCAGCCTGGATATCGTCTCTCTCCCTCCCCATCCTGCCAGATGCAATGCTCTGGAAAAAGCTCAGGGTGCGAGTGTCTGATGGTCTGGTTTGACAAGCCGCAAGCCGGATGTAGCTGAGCCCGGGGATTTGATGAGCCGCGCTTACGGCTCTTCTGGCCCCATGGATGTTTTCCACAGACATTTTCCATATTAGAAGAGGGTATTTAGCAGGACCCAGATGATTGCATCAGCTCAGTCCTGTCCCAGACACACCAGAATCATTCAAATATATTATAGCCCCTACTTTGGGTGGCATTTCTGTGGTGCATGTGCTTAAAAATCTACATATTACACTGTTTCTGTCTGTGTAGGTGCATCTAGCCAATAACACATTTCACTTTCTTATTTACTGATTTGTGAACAAGTTATTTTAAATATAACCATTCCTGAGGCAACCTGAAATGTCTCCATCTCTCTATGGCGAAGTCGCGCCTTTGGTTCTGTTTCTTTCGTCAGATCCATCCTGTCACACTCTTAATAAACTGGATCACGTCAGCTGAGGTCTATGTCTGTAAAGGGGCCCTCATGTGTTTCAGGATCAGCTGCTCTTCTGTGACGACTGTGACCGGGGTTACCACATGTACTGCCTGCGGCCCCCCATGTCCGAGCCCCCCGAAGGTACCGCTCCATTCCCATTATGGCCCTTAATCCCACCCCCATTCCCCATCTAAGTCTGTTAGCCTGGAACGCACCCCCTAAATTAATTTACCCATAGATCTTTCTACCCCCCCCATATCGATAGTTTCCAAACATTAAATCACCGGCGTTGCCGTGTAACAGGTGTCCTTAACATGAGTCATCGATTTTAGCAGCTGGTCTGTTGGCTCAGTCACACACAGCATTGCTTTCTTGACTGTGCTGTTTGTCTCTCTCTCTCTCTCTCTCTCTCTCACACACACACACACACACACCTTGTTTATTTGATTTGGCTTGAGCCAGCGCACAGTCAGGCCAGTCGCGCTCAGATCGTTACTTGGGGTTGGACAGTCCTGTAAACACGAGTCCTGACTAAATGACTCTTTTGTCCCCCTTACAGGAAGCTGGAGCTGCCACTTGTGCTTGGACTTGCTGAAAGACAAGGCCTCCATATACCAGAACCAGAAGACGGCTGCGTAATCGGCAGCCGCTCGGCTCTCGGCTCAGATGGGGGCCGTGCTGGGCTTCGGGGGGAGGGTCACTGGGGCGACATTACAGCATGACCGCAGTTCAGTAGCAGTCATATTGTTGGGTATCCTAGCATGGAGGGGATGCCAGGTTGTCCGCGAGTGACTCATTTTCTTCCTTCTTAATGAGACGTTCTGACCTTTAAAACTTCACACATCTTTGGCGGAAAATGATTTTGTAGAAAACAAGTAACACCTGGACAGTTTTCAAGAACTAAGGCGAAGTATGAGGCACGAAAACTGTTTTTAAAAATAAATTAACGCTTAGTCCATGAGGGGCCAGTGGAGGGCAGTGTTGATCTACGAGATGCGAGATGGCCGCCGGAACCATCCAAACTGAAGCATGGCGAGTGGTATATCTGTTTGCTCGCTTCTTCAGTGTCCTTATAAACTAGGAGTATGCTGATTCAAATCTAAATGGCAGTGCTCTGGAACGCATTTCAAGATTTTAGCCGCAGGAAAATGTAAAATCACCTTTTTGTGCTATTTACCCATACAAAAACTAAAAAAAGCTTAATTTATTTTGCACGGCATTTACATTCACAATAAATATCACAGCATAGCGTAATGTCACAGCTAAAGATACTACAAGATATGCTTGTGTCCTCATCAAACTTTAAACTGGTTTAAACCGGTTTGCTATTGGCCTTCACTTGCCTTGTGTATTGGCACCAACGGACTGATGGTACATCTGTGATTAAGATGAAGGATGAGAAAAAGGCAGCAGGAAACTGCAAAGCTGTTTTTTAAATGTGGTACTTGTAAACAACCATGTTTAATGCAACAAGTGCAGCTACACTACAGCTGTTGGGTTTAGTCTGTTAGGATATGAGATTGTAATATTTAGCTAATCAAGTTATCAATAGCGATCTAACAAAATGATAGTAACCTTTGTATTTATTTAAAAACTGGCTTTTAAGGTTCCTGAGTCAGTTACTAGTATTTGGGTTTTCGTTTTATGATATATGTACTGCATTCTTTCAACGAAAATAAAATCAACTCCACCTCTTCCTGGCTTTTTAAATGAGTATTTTGACTCTTCGTGGGCTAGCAAGCGCGTGATTGTCCAGCTTCTGTGAAACGCCCAGTGAGCGTTCATTCTTGCACAGGAGTCAGAGGGGCCTGCTTGTCATTCTAAGCAGAACAGAAACATTAAAATGATGTTAGGAATTTAAATTGTCATCCTCTGGTCATCTCATCCGGCTTCGTACGAGTCCTGTGTGTCTCAGCCTTGGATACACTGAGCTAGTTCTTGTCCATGTTAGTACCATTAGTCTGGCATTTGTGTATAAATGTACACAAAGACAATGTGACTCAATGACTGGTATTTATTAATAGCCTCTTTGTAATTCCATCAAATCTGATCTTATAAGGCAGGAAAGATAAGCCAATGCATCCAGTATTAAATATTTGAATTTGCTTTGTGATTCAAATACACCCTAATTTGTAATACTTGTGTTCTGAACACCCTCAACGCTAGTCTGACTTCAGCTGATAGGGGAGATTAATACTAAATTCACTTTCAGGAACAAAGAATTAGAATTAAAAACTGATGTTTAGCTAGAAACGACGGGCATGTTTGTGATGGTGTAAACAGAACTGTGCTGTGCGGGGGAGGGGGGCTGGGGGGGGGTGCAGTCCAGGGATCCAATCAGCCGGCACTGGTGGGAGTTGTATGGTGCCCACACAGAAAGCTGTGACAGTCGCACAATGTTCTTGCGTCTAAAGAATCGGCACAAAATGTAGCCAGATTGTTTTGTTCTTACGTGCAGCGGTAGACCATAATGGAGGCTGGGGGAGTGTACTTTTGTATTTTTACAGCTCGTAGTGGATAGCGATTATGTTGAAGCGCAACGTTCCATCAAAATGTATGTCTGCGCGTCTAAAACTTGGTTATTAGGGTAGTTGACGAAGCTCATCATCCCCCTCCTGTTCTTGGAAGTTCATCTGTCTGAAAACTACGAAGTGTTATTTAACGATTCTGGACAAGCACAAGAGCAAGGCTGTGATGAAGACTAACGCCACACCAAATGGCAAGGAACTTTTTTTTTTTTTTTTTTAAATCACGATAAAAATAGCAATGCGACGTCTGACCAAATGTTCAGTTGTTTTCTGTGTGATTTGCTCCCTTGGCAGTGAGGTTAAAGTACCTACTTTGAGCACTGTTGATTTTCACAGCTAGGGTCACTCTGACCGTTCAATTACAAAAAAAAATGTCAATTTTATTTTTCTGAAAGCATACATAAATTCTTGTAGTTCTTAGTACCAATGAGCTTGTGGGCGTACTGGCCAGGATGAGACCAGCATGATGACTAATTTGTATGCAAGATATTCTAAGTTTAATTTGACCTTTTTTCCTCTAAAACAGTCAAATCATGCAATTTAGTGTTTTGTGAGCAAACCTAAAACCATCAACATGATGTAGAATGAAATCGGCTTGATAAAAGCTTTTTTAACTACAAACTGAATACAGCCCCTCTGGACAATATCAGCCTTAAACCCTGATGCTGAATATCTTGGTAATATTTAGGTAGATTATTGCTCTATCTTATGTTCCTGTTGTGCTAAATTCCAAACCAAATCGGAAAACTAACCAGAACCGGACATTTCTGAAATGAGGGCCTGGAGGGTTTGGGACATCCTGCACCTTCCCTAACAGAGCCTCAGGGGAAAGATTTATTTGGACAAATGAGACTGCTTAAGAGACATTTGTAAATGTAGGGGAGGCACAGTTTAGTTGGCTTAGACTGTGATGTGAAAGAGTCTTTCCTGGAACTGGTATGGAGTATGACATTGATTAGTCATGCTGGATGCTTAATCCATATTTTCACCAGGCCTGAAGAAAGTATAATCTGCCAGTGAGATATTTACCTTTGTCGGTACGTCTTAATCATTTCTGTTGACAATAGGATCAGCTGGCAATACACTGTGGAAACACATTGAAAATATAGAAAGCCATAAAATAAACGTGTATCTTATTAGCGTGACAAATTGAACCTCACGAGTCTCACCATCACAACAAGTAAACGAAACAACCTGAGCATTAAAAAAAAAAAACACTGTCAGGTTTAAAACTTCCAGGTCCAATGGCAACCAAGTTTCAGTTTTGTTTTTTTTTTTTTATCTGTAGCATTAACGTGCTGCACAGGGACGCTTGCACGCATTCACACCGAGATTGAAATGTCTTGTGCATGCTCCTGGTAGTTTGTTTCTGTGCCCTAAACACTTCTCCATGCTACTTGTATATTCAGTAGCAGCAAGGACCAGCTTTTCCACGAGTGACAGGTATAGTAATCACGGGCTGAGGAAGCGATCGAACGACTATAGACGAAAGAAAATCACTTGTTTACAGTTTGGTTGCCTGGCATCATAGTTACATGGACCTCCGACGTGAAAGGAAGGGAGTGTATCATACAACACTGCTGGACTTGTGAGGCCTGAGAGGTGAAGGTGCCCCCATGTGATGCTTGGTCCACTTCCTCCTGTCCCAACGGCACAGTAGCAGCATCTTGAAAGTGACCCGGAAGGATTTGTTGCACAGGGCGTAGCACATGGGGTTCACCGTGCTGTTGACGTAGCAGAGCCAGTAGCCCAGCTGCCATAGCCTCTCGGGCACGCAGTGCTCACAGAAGGTGGACACCAGCACCATGATGTTATAGGGAGTCCAGGTCAGGATGAACGCCAGCAGGATGGCGCTGAGCGTCCGGGCGGCCTTCTTCTCCCTGATGACGGAGGTGTTTCGTCTCTTTTTCGTTTTGGGCCACTTCAGGGAGGAGGGCTTAGCTGGGCCTAAGGACGACTGGCTGTCGGACTGGTGAGTGTCAGAATCTGGCACCCCGGAGTCACAGCAGCCTTTACTGCCTCCCAGGCCGTCGTTCACTGGGATTAGGGGGACGCGTACCACCATAGCACCTTTCTCATCCTTTTCGTTCTCCTCCTCTTCCTCCGACGAGGAGGATTCGGAGCCATTTTCGTCATCGATGTTCCAGCTCCCGTTGGTCTTTGACTGTAAGTATCTCCTCCCAGAGTGCGATGGTGACGCCCCGTCCTCTTCCTCCTCCATTAGCAGCTTCGGGACGCTCTGCTGGGTACTGAAGCAGCTGTCCCTGCACTCCTCAGCCTGGGTCTCTTCCGAGCTGGAGCTGCTGCTCTTGGTGCTGCTCGAGAGAGCCTGCTGCGGCCTCGACCTCTGGGAAGCGCGCCCCATGCCCGGCGAGCCCAGCAATCCTGCCAGCTCTCGCGCGCGCTTCTCTGTCTCCCGGTAGATGCGCCAGTACAGGATGATCATGATGGTGACGGGGAGATAGAAGGCGGCGATGGCTGTCCCGAAGGTAATGATTGGCTCAGAAAGGAACTGGATGGAGCACTCGTTTTCCTCGACTGTCCGCTCACCCACTATGTACTGCCAAAACAGGATTGCAGGCGCCCAGAGGAAAAAGGAGATGGCCCAGGCCAAGCTGATCATGATGGCTGCTCGTCTGGGTGTGCGCTTGACCCTGTAGGTGAGGGGCCGGGTGACGGAGAAGAAGCGGTCAAAGCTGATTACTAGAAGGTTCATCACAGAGGCGTTGCTGGCTACGTAGTCGATCGCCAGCCAGATATCGCATGCCAGGTCGCCCAGGGCCCAGCGGCCCATAATGACGTAGGTGGTGTAGAGGTTCATGGAGATGGTGCCCAGGATGAGGTCAGCCACAGCCAGGCTCAGCAGGAAGTAGTTGTTGACAGTGCGCAGGTGACTGTTTAGCCGGAAAGCGATTATCACCAGCAGGTTTCCAATGATGGTTACTAGTGATAGGGGTCCGGTGATGAGGATGATCACAACAACCTCCCAGACGGTGTGACCACCCAGGGGATCGACTGGAGTGCTGGGGACCTGGGAGGTGTTGGGAGGGTTGGAGGTGATGTTCATAATGCTGATGGAAGAGAAGTGAGAGGCTACAGCAATGGATGGAGCAGGAGGGTGGAGCATTTATGTGGAGAAGAGCCAAGCTGAAGGGTCAAGCTCAATGGCTTTAAAACTGGTCCCATTCTTCAGACACTGGAAGTAAACTATGGTGAAGGGGAAGAAAGAAAGAACTTTTTTAGGTTAGCAGTGGATTTTAATTGTAATCACTGCAACTGATGTTTACGGAGCCATTGGCTGACGGCAACACACAAACATACAATAAAACCTTTTCGCAGTTTAAGTGCACCACACTTAGCTAGAAGTGTGCTGATATAAACTTTACAAGGAGGTGCTGATGCAAACACTTGGAGTTCTTCTAAGTATTTTGCTAACAGAAATGCTGAGCAGGCACACTCAAAAAAGTTAGCGAATAAGCCAAGGCATCACAATAAGGACAGATAAATACCCTACCTAAAAATACAATCAGCAAGCACACTTTACCTCTGATAATGGCCATTTATCCAGTCTACCTTCACACAGCCTATAAATGAGAAAATTTCTATATATCTATATCTTTCTCTATATATCTAAATCTATATCTATCTACCCTTTATATCTATTTGCTTGTCCCTCAAAGCATTCTCTTCATTCAAAGGGTGGCAATAATCAAAACTGACCACTGCCAATGTGCATGCAGTGAAAATACCTTGGGCCACACCTTCCAGCAAAGAATGTCAGCCGAAGTCAGAGATCGAGGCAATGGGGGCGGGATCTCCCCTGCCAGGTGCCACCGTATTGTCATTGGGTCTGAGTGATGTCAATCACGGTACATGGAACAGCAGTTCCTCAAATGCATGTTGTGCAATGTTTAGACTCAAAATGCCTTGACGCACAAGCAAGCTTAATATTCATGAGTCAATTTGCATATCTTTTCAAATCTCTTGCGATGAATCCCCAAAGTTAATAAATATATTTATAATATAATATTAATTTATATGCTAGAAATGCATAACATTTTATCAGTGTTATGCATGTGACATCAAACATGCTTTTGTATAGAACTACCCACAATGCAAGTTTAATACTTTCCAGAACTGCATGAATATACACAAATCCTAACTGTTATTTTTAAATAGCAATAGCACATGCAGATACGGTGTTTTCATGTGTGTTGGCTCAGTGGCTCCGTTAAGCAGTTAATGATGACAGGTAGGTAGCAAGTTCAGGTGTGAGCTCTCGAATGAGACGGAAAAGCCTCTGACAAAACCCTCTTCCTGCAGGCCCACCCAGCTCATGGAAACCTGTCGCTTTTGGCACTGTATTGTCTACAGTCACTTTGTCTTTCTGTCACAGACATAAAAAGATTCCATTCATCGTTTTATGCCCTGAATCAATGACGACGTCAGTGATTGCTTATTTTTCATTGTGTCTGGGGAATTCTGCTTGTATCACTTTCAAGTAAGACTAAACCTGAAGTGAAATAATGGTGACTCTCATCACTTCCGTGGAAAAAAACCCACGAATTGACCCCGAGTGCCTTAGAGATGGAGGGTTTCTTATGCTGCTTGTTAATCAACATGGAAACCACAGAGACCAGCTGAGTCCTGGCGACCGTGCTCTGTGCATATTAATGGGAGTGCAGTGCATATTAATGGGAGTGCAGTGCATATTGGAAAAATATTTTTTAAAAATGAAGCATCTATGCTTCTGATTTGTTTTTAGTTAACGATTGCAAGAAATTAGCATTGTAATTTTGTTGAACTTCTTCTGGGTGTTTTATCCTTTGTGTTTTGTAGAAAGAATTCATTGACAGCTTTCAACCCCCCCCCCCACACACACACCCATTTTGTCTCCCCCCTTTTGTCCACACCTGAAAATATTCTGGACCCCCCCTCCCTGCCCAGAGTACCTTTACCTGGAGCTGGTCACCTTCCACATTCCTTCTTGGAGGCTGCCATCCCTTGTGATCAACCAGTGGTCCACCCTCCACAAACGTCACCCCTGCAAACAAACTAATCAAAAGTGAGGCTGTTAGCAGACAGAATGGACTCATTCCATTAGTTCACAGTCACAGTGACAACAAATGAGTCCAGCTACTGTGGGTAATTTAGCTGCATGTCAGTGCCAGTGGCATACAAGTTAAGTCCGGCAGCAGATGTGTATTTAACAAGCACCATCCACAAGAGGCTAAAGTTGCATATTATTTTTTAAATTCATACTCAAGAACAAGTTTAACGATATTAAGTTGGTGATTTTCCCAATGAATAAAACACATCACGAGCTTGTCATGCTAATTTGCCAACTAAGAATAATCTTAATTAGTAATTACTGTAAAAGTCTGACCTGTAATTGAGATGTTTTTAGGTAGAAATGTTGATGTGTTGGCGGACATAATTGACTTATATAAAACAAAAACAATATTTCATTTGCACATTCATTCAATGACTAATTTTGCCCTAGCTGTTTGTGCAAACCATAACCAGGGTGATGGGATGGAAGCACATAGTTTAGTGTAATTACCTAATGAGCATGCTCTGTAAAGGCCAGCGAGGGTTAGGGTCACATGTCACACCTGAACGATGCATGAGATAGTGAATGGCAGGGAGCTGGGTGTGTTCAATTTGCTGGGGAGGGGGACTGATTCTCGTTGAATATACTGAGGTGTTGGCTTTGGATGAGTGGCTGGGCTTGAAGGGGGGAGAGGTGTCCAATTTCAATTTCTCTTTGGCTTTACTGCCACGGGATAATTCCTTCCTTGGTCTAATAAATATGTATGGGCAGTGCTTCATATCATCTACAAGGTGGCCAGATGCCATGACATCATGCCAAAAGAAGAGGAGCAGCAAGACGTTACCATAGCAGCCAGGGCTACTGCAACCCACTATAGCCCCAAGGCTTACTGCAAAGTTCCGTAGTGACTTTGTGGAACGGGGGTAGTACAATTCTTAAAAAATAAACCGTGCAGTAACAAAGGCAATGGCGTTGACATTAGAGTTTCTGAATGCACATTACAGAACAGAAACACCTAACGATGTATCATTATCAAGGACATAATAAAAATGAGAGCTTCCCTCCAAGACTGCTACAATCCATCTTGGAATGCTGACATACAAGTGCATTGTGGGATACAATTGTGCATATTAGGACACTGGATCATTCCAAAGCTGGTAGAGTGATACAGGCCGTGGAAATCTACTTAACACTGTGATTCAGCACTGCCAGCAAAAGTTCATTGATGCTTAGATGTGTTGATTGGGGTGGCCATGGTAGGCTATTTAACCTCTTAGCGTTCATGAAACTGCTCTTGAATTTTAAAATTTATTTGAGAACCGCATGAGAGAAACATTGTAAGAAACACATAGTTTTGTATAGTGGCCTGATTCCTTTGCCAGTACATGACCAAGCAGAGCAATCCTCAGACCAAACGACTCCCACAAGATGGCTACCCACATTGTTTATTAGTAGTGGACCACTGCAGTCAGTCCAGTATCTGTGTAACTCCAAATGCAAACCCATTCAGATGTAGGAAGAAAGGTGAAGGGCGAAACATCAGCATATTACCTTTCCTGTTACTAAGGGGTCCCCGTCTTTCTGCTCCCACACGAGTTTATGCATCTTTGTGTGTTGGCCTTGCTTAGAAGCCATTTCTGAGCGGCAGCCCTGCCATAAATTCCCGCTTTGTGGCACTCATAAAGCACAGCTTTTGATGAGAGAGGGTAACAGAGGTGCTGATTCACTTCCCTGCTCAGTTTTAAGGCCGAGTGATGTTTGTCAACAATCCTGTGTCCACCTATCCGTGTTGGTGAGAAACCACTGTCCTCCTTTGCCAATGCAGTTTGCCACAGGTCGTTATCTTTCTTGAGACAGTTCCCCTCGGCACATTAAATCAGGGGTCCCCAACTCCAGTCCTGGAGGGCCGGAACCCTGCACATTTTTGGGTTTCCTCTCATTTAACACACCTGATTCAGCTGAATCATTTATGGTGGAACAGGGAAAGAACTAAGCTACACAGGGTTCCGGCCCCCCAGGACTGGAGTTGGGCACCCCTGCATTAAATGATTTTATACTTCTTGTGACCAATTCATTTCAGGGGCCAACTGTTTTATCAACTCTGCTAGGTGCCTCTTGATTCTCTGAAAACTCACATATCAAAGTTCTGTATTTGTAATTACAATTCACCATCGTTTGGGTCCTGTCTTACACTATAATACTGGTTTCCCTAATTGATGTGCTGACACTACGATATACATATTTTTGAGCAGCGATACTGGCACTGCCAAGGGATTTTGACAGACACATGAAATTAGACATGCAACTACACTTTCCAGTATTTTATAAGATTTACCATTTCTGAGCTTGGAGCAAACCCTGCAAGCTCACAAAAGGTTAACGTCATTAACCACCTATTCCCTCCAAACATGATGATCTAATCAGCCCACTACAGCTTCACTCCCTAGTTTCTGAAGCAGATGTCTGCTACATTAAACAAAGTTTGCAGTGGTCCAGCATTGTTTCGAAGTGGGAGGGGCTTGCCCACTCCCCACCACTCATCTTAAATAAACAACATAGCATTATTATTATTTGCAAATGATGTTAATCCAGCATCACTGAGAATGCTAACATTTATTTTTTTAAGGTATTCCTTCAAGGTGTTGAGCTCCCACAACCTGCATTCTCTTTGACATAACACTCATGTGCAGAATGAGATTGGTTAGAGTGCTAGATTAATTCCTGGACGGTGCAGAAAAAAAGTCTAGTTACAGCAGGTCCACATTACTGTCTGCCTATGACATCAATGATGGCCATTGCCACAGCAACCAGTCTTGCTCATGTACTGTAGGAGGATTCAAATCAGAAAAGCGACATAACTCTTCAGTCCATAACATTATCATATTGTTCAGAATACTAAATATGCAGGGTCAATACGTTTCAAGACACCGATGAAAATGTCACCTATCTGACTGGTGTTTGCTTGATCATAGAATCAGATGGCCATACAGATATATTCAGTGAAAAATGCACCCCCAGTATCTTAATGTAATTGACCTCACTAGTGATTAGAAAGACTATGAAACCAACAAAAATCCAAACACTTATGAATCAGACACGTGATATAGCAAGCGATTCTGTAATATTGCATATGATAATGGAGGAAAATACAATATAGCTATGAAATAATGCAATGAGCAGATGTCCTGCACTGCTAATTAGACACAGCTATGTTTTATTGGCATAATAAAAGACAAATGCATGCACATAATAATCCTTAAGCAGTATATCACACTCACATGTAGGTCTCAGCACGAGAGACCAAGGGTCAGTTCTCACAATAAGGGTCAATGTAGTATCACACACTGTATATTTACTTATGGACAAATGATTCATTGTCTGTAGAACAACCAGAGGCATGGTGGATAAGCACATGCGTTCACAAGTCAAGGGCTTGTGTGTGGAAGAGTCCAGATGAAGTTCACACCAGTAAGTTCATCTGAGCTGCTCTGGTAAAACACCATTTAAACTGGTTAGCAACAGAACATCAAAAGTGACAAGATGGATGAGAAAGCGAGTTAGCATGTGGACCTGTGTGCACATTCACTGGGTCTCGCTGTCAGTATCTCCAAGGGTGGTTTCTGTTTAAGCAGCTCAGACTCCCTAAGCTCCGTAAACAGCACTGCTTCTCTGGCTACGGATATGCATCCTCCTATTCAGCCCGGGGATTAAGGCCATTGGCGGGATACTACTTCCCGCCAAAGAGCTCCAACATTTTCATTCTCCCTCATCAATCTGAATGCCAACAACTGCTAACATCCAGAAGCTTATCATTATATTGTTTAATTAACAATTCAGATATAAGATTATATAGATGTGCCTTCAAAGGAATGTGAACCAACAATCACCTTGGTCAAGCCTATGTCCCTATGCACTCGGTCTGCTTGATTGTTGACATCGTCCTTCTACAAGTCCACACCTCCTCATGTCTCCTATGAGGATAAGACAGATCCCTGTGAGGCTTTTAAGTCTCAATTAAATCCATACATGTAGAATCTTGGGAGTTATATTAAGGGAAATAATTGCCTACACTTGCCTACTTAAGTCAATGGACACATGGTTATGAAAATATATCTTTACCCAAGAAATTTTATAGAATATTAGATGGCATCTAATTGACTGTTCCAATAATGAATTTGTCAAAGTAGAATTTTTAACTTTTCTTGTGCCACGGACCCTCATGACAATCTGATCAAGGCTATACCATAGTCCCCCCCGTATCTGCAGGTAATACACTCCAAGACCTACCGCAGACAGCTGAAACAGTACCGCACTGTATTGCATGTTCTCTCTCTTGAATGGATGGGATTATGATGTTTTAGCCTAATTCTCAAGACATGATAGAGCAACGAAAAATATCATGTATCAAGGTATGATGGAGAAATGAAAATCACGCTTCTTATATCACTCAAAATGTTGTTCATTTTTTCAGACTGTGGTAAACCAAACCTGAAACCACAGATATGGGGGGGGGGGGGACTTGTCCCTTCTTAGAATATACAAACATCTTCTGTAACTGCTTGTATGCAGGACTGGAGGGGGTCCAGAGGCTCTGGGTACTGTTCTCTCAGGGTTCCTCAGGGTACTCTAGTTTACTCTAGTTTACTCTCGTTTACTCCTGCTGACTGCTGTATCTGAATTGCTTGCCGTGTGCAAGTATGTGCCACACAACGGCCTGGCATCCCGTACAGAGCTATGGCTCATTCCTCCGCATTTTTATGAACAAACTTACACGCATCCCACTTCACAATGCGCTATAATGAGCTCAGATGCTGGAGTTTCTAATTTAGCCGGAATTTTAATATTGCAAATGTAATGCAAAGTACAAAAAAACAATACTGCTCACCTACAAGCAGAAGTATTCAGATGTACAATAGAAATAAATTTGCATGCTAAGCAAAGGCATAAACAGTCAGAATAATGCAATAGACTTAGACTTACAGAGGAAAACAGATTGGATGAGGACTAGATAACAGGTGTTGTGACAAAATGTTAACACTTCAGCAACATCCTGACATTTCAAACAGATTTACAGGAACAGGAAGTTCTTATACCGGGGAGTTATGTTTTGTTGCTTAGGCAACAGTGTTTTAGCAGCAGAGGTTTTCTTAGGAGCTAAATCCGCAACTTATAGGTGATGAAGTCTTTGTCTAGAATATATTACTAACTGGATGGGAGACCACAGAACTGCAAAATCAGAATGTAATTTTAACAGATCCTTTTAACAGGAAACATAATTACAAAAACATCCAGATAACGCTAAAGCTATAGCTAGGGACTGGGAATTAAGCTCGCCCACTCGCCTGAGGTGAGTAATGTAGACGAAGGGCGAGTATAAAACACTGAACTAGTGGGGAAAAAAGTATGTTGGACTACATTTTTTTACTGAACTAGCCTAGTTGGCTACTAGCAAAAATTCGTAAGGTCCAGTCCTGGCTACATCTGCTGCTGATCACTGTATTTACTTGAAAATGGTACTTTTCACTTGAGTATCTCATGCTTTATCAGCAGCTACAGCCACGCCCACATCAGTGCATCGTGCTGCTTTTTAGAGGATATATACAAAAACAAAAGTCTATTTTGTTATTCCCTCAGGTTTCAGACTTTTTTGGTGAAGCAAATTTTGCTAATAACCAAGTAGGTAGCAGGTATTAATCAAAACAGAGAGAGGTCACATGACGCTGAACCCATCAGAGTTTTCAGGCTGACCTGGGCAGGCAGCTGAACCACAGACCTCCTTCCCGTATTCGTGGCCAAAATGGCCCCCGGGGGTGTCCTCATTAGAGATGTAGCACATTCACCGTCACTGAACGTTCCTTGTCCGGCAAGGCCGTTTGCTGCACAGAATTCTCATATTTCCCACAGCTACTAAAAGATGGTGGAATTTTAAGAATTTGGTTCAAACCAATGATTAGTACAATTCCAAAATACTCCTGGGCAAACAATCTCTAACGATACGAAGAGCACAGGCAGATCCCTGAAAAATAGCTTTGACATTCTTTCAATGGCAGGAATTGCTAAAATATATCCAACAGTGACACCATCTTATCTTAAAAATTTACTAAAAATATAGTAAAAAAAAATATAGAAAGTAAGATCTTGACTAATTATATTTTCTGTTGATATACTGATATTCCTGCCCTGGAATAGTTGTGGAGTTTCCTCAGGGTACTCTGGTCGTCGCCAGACACCCCCGACAGTCCAAAAACATGCTGAGCTGAACTGGAGTTGCCAAATTGTCTGTAGCTGTGAATGTGTAAGTGAATGGTGTGTAAGTAAATGGTGTGTGAGTGATTGGAGTGTGAGTGATTGGAGTGTGAGTGAATGAGTGTGAGTGAATGGTGTGTGAGTGATTACAGTGTGAGTGAATGGTGTATGAGTGAATAGTGTGTGAGTGATTGAAGTGTGAGTGAATGGTGTGTGAGTGATTGGCGTGTGAGTGAATGGTGTGCGAGTGAATGGTGTGTGAGTGAATGGAGTGTGAGTGAATAGGGTGTGAGTGATTGGCGTGTGAGTGAATGGCGTGTGAGTGAATGGAGTGTGAGTGAATGGGGTGTGAGTGATTGGCGTGTGAGTGAATGGCGTGTGAGTGATTGGAGTGTGAGTGAATGGTGTGTGAGTGATTCGCATGTGAGTGAATGGCGTGTGAGTGAATAGTGTGTGAGTGATTGGAGTGTGAGTGAATGGTGTGTGAGTGAATGGCATGTGAGTGAATGGTGTGTGAGTGATTGGCGTGTGAGTGAATGGTGTGCGAGTGAATGAGTGTGAGTGAATGGAGTGTGAGTGAATGGAGTGTGAGTGAATGAGGTGTGAGTGATTGGCGTGTGAGTGAATGGTGTGTGAGTGAATGGTTTGTGAGTGTGCTCTGCAATGTGTTGGCATCCTGTCCTGGGTCATTCCCTGCCTTGCACCCGCTCATACCTCCTGGGATAGACTCTGGACTCACAACCCTGTATAGGACGAGCAGATATAGAAGAAGGGTGGGTGGCTGGATGGGTGGATGGAGAATACAGTAACCCTGCATGGGACAGTCAGAGGCAAGACTCACACCCAAGTCTCCTAATCAGAGGGATACAACCTGATCTGAATCACCAACACGTCATTGCCACTGAATGAGGCAATTAATATCACAACACATAGCCAAACCTCATTAGACTCTACTCCTGGTTTGATTGCCTCCGCGTGTTTGATGTGCAGTGTCCTATACCAGGGGTCACCAACTCTGGTCCTGGAGAGCTACTATCCAGTAGGTTTTCTGTCCCACTTGGCTTCTGATGGGCCACACTAGTTCTCAGGTAAATACCAGGAACAGGTGTGGCTCATCAGAAGCCAAGTGGGACAGAAAACCTACTGGA
>JAODJU010000002.1:1831611-1850182 GCA_026776725.1 Gnathonemus echidnorhynchus | reverse complement strand
AGGAACAGGTGTGGCTCATCAGAAGCCAAGTGGGACAGAAAACCTACTGGATAGTAGCTCTCCAGGACCGGAGTTGGTGACCTCTGCCCTATACTATAGTGTGCCTTGAGTTCCTCGTTCCCTGTGCTCCAGTGAGACTTTACTGCATACATGGTTGGACAGTGGCTGGATAACCTTCTCCAGTGGGGATGTACAGGTGCATATTCCTGTTTCATTTCCACAGTAAACGGCCTGTACAGCTTTTGAAATGTCATGAAGAGACGTTTCTCTGTTCACATAACACCACAGCAGTTACTCCAATCACTTGGACTGATACAGTTGAACACACCACCCACAACTGTTCTTGAAACAATGAGTTGCATCCAACTGAACTAGATTTAAAAAAATAAAATAAAATTCAACATTATGCAATATTGAATAGTTCAGTCCCAAACAAAAAAAAAACTAAATACACAAATAAAAATCACCCACCTTCTGGGACTAAGTGGAGGTGGGTAACAGCAGCTTAGTTTATATACCTGCTACAGCGTCATACACAGAAACCATCTGACGCTCTTCAGTGTTTGACTTCGATGTTTTTGTGCATCCAGCCTTGACTTCATCTGTTTACTTTCTAGGCACTATTGTATCTAGGACTGAGAAAAGTGAAATGTTCTCAAGTGACACATCTTGGAGGCTTTAATGACAATTTTCTGACTGATTAAATTACTTATAAACAAACAAATGAATGTTACTTTTACTGGATATGCAACTTGTCAATAGACATTTATCATGCCTAACATCACTCGTTAAGATTCCTAATAGTCACTTATTAATGTAAAATTAGATATTAGCTTGTTTCTCTTTCCTTTAAACATGATGGTTTGCATTCGATGGAAGGCCTGCTATGTTCTGATGTTTAGTGGGCTTTTTAACTTGTTAAAAATCATCAAACGTTTGAGGCTTATGTTCTGATTCAACACACGTAAATTTCTTGCTTGAGTGACGCTTCCAACGTGTAGTTTCATTAATGACCCCGATCCTGCCCCATTGACACCTCTAGTCCATGCCTGAGTGTCACAGGTCTGGGATCAGCACTAGAATACATCTTACAGTTCCGTTGATAAAGAGGACCCCGATTTTGTACGATCTTTTGGGGCAACCATTGCTTGTTCTCTCCCAACATTAGCAATTTGCTCTAATGTCAACGCAAAATAACAAACCGCCTCATGGACAGACAGACTTTAATTTTAGCACCAGCAACCAGGCAAGGGAACCTATGAAATTTCATTATTGGTCGTAATGACTTGCTAGCGAAATGCAATTTTACGACACTAGGCAATGCATTTAAACTATATTTAGTATGCTTATTTAATCTAATATTACTATTATCACTATAACATTTCCGATATTAGGCTATATTACGCAGAAATCACAGGCAAATAATTTTATTAATTTTCTTCGCAAGTTGTCGTCCAATAGGCAGCTGCTACCCATAGCCCAGGTACTACTAGCTACTCCAGTTGTGTGTATGTATTTTAACATTAACTTCTTTCCTAAATATATTTTCTTATGTCTTACAGAATGCATCACAGTGCTGTTACATAACTCGTGGAGCCGCCACGGTAGTCTATTGTTTTAAGAAATGTAAAGAAGACAAACTTCCATAAATTACATAACATATATTAGAGTAAAATACATACCAGTATTACTACACTCATTTAAGTGGTATATGAACTACAATTAAGCATCCTACGGTATAGCGTGCTACAAGTAAATAAAAAATGCTAAATATAACTAACAGTCATGCAACTTCTTATTTTATAAACTTTGAATTTTTCAAAAGAAATTTGTAAAGGTGATTTCGATATCTGGCAATCCTGTGTAACTCGACAGGCACTCCTGTGTTTTACAAGCTAAGCCTTTACTGCTACAGGGCGAAAATATTTATATAGACTGAACACATAGGTAAGTGAGCAGGTAACCCGCTGGTCTCTTATACGCTCATCAAGTACTCGCATAAAACAGGTGTTTGTTTAAACGAAATGTGCTGTTGTCATCACTCTGACACCAGGACATCCCCTTAAGATGACAGAACAAGCTTTTCATTAACATTTAATGATTTTCAGTTAATTTCTTGTACCTACAAACCACAGTTAGAAAAGTTATTTAACTGGAAGCAAATTATTCCGACAAATGAGACTACAAAATAAACATGGTTTGAACGTCTTCTATCACATTTTACTAGGGCAATTACAAGTAAACACAGAAAATCATTAAAAACGCAACACAAATGACAGTAATGGGAGATATTCCCGTCTTAACACGCATGTGTTTTCCCAGGACTCATGCAATATAAAAGCACAACAGCAACGACAAATTATATAATAAGTTGTACAACGTTAAAAAAAACTGATAGTTCACACAGTAAACCAACTCTGAAACAAGCAAGAGAAAGGTGCCTCGCTTACCCCATCGCTACCTTTATTTGTGACATAAATGGATGTCTCAACCTGCACTGAAATCAATCTGAAAGTGCCTCAGCACGCCAAACATTTGAATTACCCTACGCACCGTCCGTTTGCAGACCTGGTCCGAAGGGAATGAAAGCGAACAAACTGTTAATATTTCCTCTGATTACAAGCATGACGCTTACCGAAAGTGTCGGAGCTCAGATCGGCATAGATTCATTCCAAACGTGCCTCCTCAAAGCGTATTAAAGGCTCTGCATTCCGCTATTCGCGTCGCCGTCGCGGTCATTATACAACGCAGTGACCGTGTCAGGACGGTGACTGTGAAGAAGGCTGGGCGTCTGGGTAGAGGACTGAAGTAAAGCCAACGACACCTACCCTACCAACAAGTGCAAATAGTGTGTCATTTAGCCTGCAGTACAAACACCATGTAGGTGACTAGGGACCTCCAACGTTTTTAACTACTTGTTAATCACTTTTCAGAATAATCAATCAAAATATGTAATAGAATGTTATATCACCTTGAGCCATAACTATTAAGGAAGTATATATTTTATATTTTTCATTGTAAACGTTTACGATTTCCTACACATAACCGTAGACACACATCATATCACATATTTAATTTCTGAACTAATGTGTGTGCTGATTAGCAATATACTTATTTTAAACGCTTCTTGTAAGAATGATTTATGCTGTCTGTATTGAGAGAAGTCCTGGCACATTCACCTCAAAAGTAGTATGAAGTTATTTTTTTAATTTTCATTTGAGGTTTTCTTACATAATACTGTGAGTAATTCTGTCTCAGATGCCGACCTAGTTAAACACCCGAAGACGTCTTCTATTACTGATTCGTACTAAATCATACATATGTGTTATTATAGGTCACCTCCATTATTTTTTATAGATGGAACACGGTGTGTGCGAAAATATTGTAAAAAGACAGTAAAGAACATAAGCGGTGATAACACCGGCCAACGGAGTTCAGAAATGAGAATTAAGGGGAATGCAGCGGCCTCGAGATGGTGAAATCGCTATAGCAACCTAACACTCAAGGCTACCTTTGATGCTATACTTTTAATTTACTCATACTTGGAGAAAGTCTAGGAAATTATGACTGAAGAAGCAAGGTGTTTTAAAATGGAAAATATTAAAAATAGTAAACAGTTAGTGAATTTTTCATGCGTTGAACTTATATATAATACGAGTATGAGTATTAGTTCTAATAACAATATAAATACTGTTACAAATACTAAGGTACTGTGGTGGGAATGTAGAATTTGTGTGTAACAGAAGTAAACATGTTCTTGATAAAAAGCAATGCTGCAAATATACAAAATGATTCAAAATTAAGTAATTAACAATGACCTAAAGAGGGCAAGCTGTTAGATTCAAACACAGGCATTTGGCTCAGTGAATAGTGAATGGGCGATTGCAATCGCTCTGTAATTTTTGGCTTAGCCTGCTATGCTTTCACAGTTGCCAGTGCTACAGTATTACCTTGTGGCAGCACTGCAGATTGTGTCACAAGTGTGGCTCCTTGCCGGGAAGCTCCAGGGTCACAGCAGCGTCAGTAGGAAGTGCTGTTGACTGGAGAGCAGCCAGTTACTCATTAACCAATCCAGATCCTGCTGTCTTCTAGTTAACTCTTCGAGACAAACACATGGTGCAGATTGCACAGTCTGGAGTAGCAGCAATTTCACTGCTGTTGTACCACTACATTCATGCTTGTGACAAATAAAAATCTTGGATCTTGAAACTTGACCAAAGGGAGTTATGTGTGATGTCCCTCTTTCCAAAACCAAAACACAAAAGACACTACAGACGCTCCTCTATTTACAAACTTTCAACTTACGAACTTTCAGACATACGAACGAAGAGGACTGTAAACTGTGTTCATTGGGTTCCCGTTTCCTGTCCGCAACATAATTTTTTTTTCTCCATGCCGCACAGCAGCGTAACATGCATACTCCCAGCATCCTAGTTCTTTGTACTTGAGGATACCTTTAAAATGATGTTGAATAACAACTTAAGAACATTTCAAGTTACGAACGGCCGTTCAGAACGTAACTCATTTGTAAGTAGAGGAGCGTCACATTCGCACTGGTCACTTTGATTAGCAACTTGTCTTTTTGCCCGTATGAAAGGAAAGTTACTGTCTACTGTTCAGGTATTCCGGCTTCTCAAAGACGTGTTCATTGACGTGACAATTGGGTCCATCCTTTGTGTTGCTGGTGGTTGTCTTCCTCTTTTACTCTCAGCTGTTCCAAGCATTATAGTTTAATGTGAAGCACAATACACTCAAAATATGACAGCTTTAGTCTGGACATTTGTTCTTCAAGTGGAAATTCAGGATCGATTCGAACAATGTCCATTTGTTTCCCTTGATATTTGCTGACTCCAAGGTTCAAAGCCATTGATATTCTTTCTGTCCTCCTTCTCCATTCTTCAGTTTTCACATCCATGAAGAGTCTCAGAATATTCTGAACAATTTTGATGCTGGTTCTTTGAAATATGCCTTATAAGTACTTTTTTTTTGTTGATGATCTTGTTCCAAGGAGGCAAGAGCTGTGAGATACACTCATTTTCTAGAGAAGATTCTGTAGTTTGACATGGTCTTTTCTGAATCTCGACTATATCTGGCAATTCTTCATATTTAGGGCTTTAATCTGCATTGAATGATCTTTATTATAATCTCACAGGCTGGCATGAGGGAAATTGTTTGACAGTTTCTATACTCTGATAGGCATTATTGGTATTATTTACTTAAGCCTTTGACTGATTGCTTTCCAGTTGCTTGTAATATTTCTGTTGAGGTGTGGTCTATGCTCATGGCCTTCTTTTGATCATAGAGCTAATCTAACCTCCTCTTCAGTTATTGAATGTATATAATATTGGTCGATGTTGTTTTTTCTATAGATGTGTATTCCTTACATTTCTGCTTGAGCTTTGGTTCATGATTTTTTTATTTGCTCATTGTTTGTTGCTTCAGCACACCCACTTGAGGTCAAAACTTTCTTTTTAATTTCATGGGTCTTTGAAAAACAGCCATTATTTTTCTGGGGTAATGTCCTTCTTAGGTGACTTTTCAAATGTTTTTTGGTATTTGAATTGAGTTCTTCCATTGTTTGGCAATGAGATTGTAATTTATTTGATTTCTGTTAACTCCATCTGATGATATTCAGGTGTAATTACTATGCATTTGTTGCTCAAAGAATGTATTGGCAATGCAAAGGTCAATGGATTTTCAGAAGCTGTTTAATCACTTCCAGCTTAGGTTCCCTTTCCATACTGGCCTGCTGTATTTCCCACCTTCTCATTTCCAACTTTGGCATTCCATTCTTCAATTGCCAGCAATATTTCTTGGAATATTTGGATGTGTTATTTCAGCCTGACCTGGGCCATAAAACAGCTATTCTTCTGCTTCACTTGTTGGGGCATAAGCCTGCATAACTGCGGCATTGAAGGGGTATCCAATGAAATGAATTGATATCAGTTGATCATCACAGCATCTTATATAATTACTAGTTTTCCTGACTGAAAGTGTCCATTCCATTTAAGTTAGCTATTTCCTACTGCTTGGGATGTCAACCTACAAGCAATCCATTTCTGTCTTTTCCACATCCAGACTTCCTTAGAACATGCTCTGTAATACTTTATTTGCAGCTTGGCATCTTCTAGCATGGCACCATCAGCAATTGGACACTCAATAGGCTTCGATCCAAGAGCGTCATAAACACCAGCTGTACTCCGAAGGATCCTTACCTCTTCCTCAGTAGTATATTCAGTGCCATTCAATCTGATGATCCCGTCTTCCTGGACTATATCGTTATTTGTTCTGGTGTGTCTCTATTAAGGTTTTCTAGTGTGTGTGTGGAAGTGTTTACCATCACTTTCTACCTTGCCGTTGAAAATTGTATCATTGTCATCACTATAGTGATCATTCACTGCACATTGTAAGCAGTATGCCTGCACTGTCAGAAAAAAAAGTATCAGCTTATACCTTTGAGGGTAGAATTACTTGTCACTGGGGCTGTACCCTCAAGGCTCTGCTAGTTGTTCCCTAGCTGTATGTAAATGTACCTTTCAGTCTAATTTAAGGTACAGAAATGGACTCTGAGGAACATTTTTGTACCATAGGGGGTACATTAATAATGTTTGTACCTTGGGGAACAAAACTGTACCAGGGCTGCACCCTTTTTTCTGAAGGTTTTAACTTTGTTAAGATCTGTCTGCCATGGGTGACCCAGGCAGCAGTTGAAAAACTCCATGCAACATAGCAATTTACTTACCTGTCGCAGGCAAGCCTCCTCACCCTGACAAATCACCATACCATGCAGGGAAAGGTGAACAGAATGCCAGAGGTGGAAAGTTCAGGTTCAGAAAGAACAAATCCAGACCAAGATTTTGTTTCAACCAACCAGTTGAGTTCTCTGCAACTCCACTATCACTTGGGAACTTTCTGAACCTGAACTTTCCACCTCTGCAGAAAGCAACATTGGCTTTTCATGGCCACCATTCACCTGCGATCTGATCCCATTTTCATCCATCCAACTCCAGAAACCTCATTTGATATCCAGTATATCTGTGGTTCTCACAGATATTGCAGCTACGATTAACCCCCTATATATGACCCTAATGCATTCCTTGAAATTGGCTCATAAGCTGAGATCTCCGTTGGATTTGTAATTACCATTCATTAAAATTGGAAATTAAGCAGGCGTGCATGTTTAAAATTCCCTCATTGTTATTGGTAAGCATTAAAAATCATCCCTATTTTTGGTCATAACTCAGTAAAGGATATTAAATAATTTCACTTGTATCAAAGGCTTATCTTGAGGGATACCTCAGCTTATCATTTGAAGAGAAATATTAATCAATGCATCCCTTTATATAAAGCCTTGGAAAGAATTAAGAGACCAGAGCACAATTTTTTGTTTCACTCATTTCTCAATTTATAGATGTGCATCTCTGAATAATATATTTTTCTTTGCAAACTGCAGTCTGTTTTTCTCTGTTTCTCATTGATGAAGGGCTTCTTCCTTGTTTTATGGGACCTCAGTTCTGCTTCTAGGATCCTGATACACACTGTCCTAGCAGTGCACTTCACACCTGCACATAATGTTTCCCATTCCTTCTGAAGGTCACTTGATGTCATCCTACAATTCATGAGAAACTGTTGGATAAGTTAACGGTCATCTCTGGCATTAGAAAGTCGCTTCTGCCCTTTACCTGGCTGGTTTCTGGTCGTTCCCAGTGTCTCCTGCTTTACCTAATTCTTGTGTACTGCTGTCTTAGAAATTTTGAACCTAGAAGCAACCTGCTGCTCAGCGTAGCCAGCAGAACCAGGATTAAACCAGGATTTAAAAATGCAGATTTGTCTAAAAATACAGAGTGATCTTTCAGTTTTTTTTCCTATAGCTGTAAAACCGTGTAAAACCCAAGGATAAGCAGAAGCATAACAGACGATTATTTAGGGTTAATTCTGGGGTTGCCATTTTCAGGGATGGGAGCAACAATGAATCAAAATTTCAGGAGTTTTGAATGAAACATAAAACATCAATAATACAAACCACTGAGGGCAATGGACAGATAAATAAAATCAACAAGAACAGTTGGTGTCACCTGACTCTCCTTCCCAAGATGCACTGCAGGCCTGCCCATCATTTTCACAACCAAATATATGTGGTATACATCATATGAACAGGATTAAGCATACAGGCATGCACTTGATGCCTCAGTATGGTTACGGTTTTCTAGAGTAAACTTCCTATATCATTATCATGACAAAACTAGGAATAACGCAACTAGGGCCTCCCCAACACCTTTGACTAAACATATGAAGGGAGAAAGATTGTCAAGGCACTTTAAATCTGATAAATCTAGGGTTGTGTAACAGCTACCTGAATGTCCTTTGATGGATGTCTAACACTTTGAAATTTCAAGGGCTGTTGCCACAAAAGATTAACTCAAATATAACAAGCTAGACTCAATATTTACATCCAAACAGTCCATCCGCAGTGAGCTGGAATTCTGTCCTACTCGTTGGTCATATTCTTGTTTGTCGTTTCGCTTCTTTCAGGACAATAAAATCATAAAAAAGTCTATTAAATAGGGTGCAAAAACAAAAGGTGCACAAATCATCCCAGTAAGTCTATTTTATTGTAGATACCACAGTTGTAGCACAGGTTTACATTTTAAAACATACTACTCATTGCAATTAATAACCCAATATAGAAAAGATATTTTTACCAGGGTCGTATGACACATCACAGTAGGAATGCCCAGAGGGAAACACACACACATTTTTACAAACCACGCCTCTCCCAAGAAATTTCTGGAAACTTACAGTAAGTGGGATGGTTAAAATTAGGCAAAAAGAATGCACGACAAGGAGTTCTCATGGAGACTGAGTTGACTGTCACTGATGGACAGATACTGTCTACAGTTCACCAGCAACAAAGACTGTTTAACAACTGATTCTGGGTCAGAAACCTGTTTCGGCTAGAGCACTAAAGTAATTTTAATGATGTTTAGCTGATGCCCTTATAAACCCTATTTGGACAGCGGGGACCAGCCCATAGCTTTTAAGTATGACTATGGGCCCTATGAACCTGCAGTGTTCCAAGCAGATTAATATCGTGATACAGAAATGCCACAAGCTGGGCTCGGGGCCTGTGCTCTGGCTTCAGACAGCACTTAGTGAAGTCCCTGTGGTTGTTTGTTCAGAGGACATGTTCGATTGGTGTAAACACCAAGGTAGCCATAAATTTTGCCACCGCAGCTGATCCCTTAGGCAAGTATATGCTAATCCTCCACTCCTCATTTGCCCCACAGAGCAGCAGCAAGTACGAGGGGAACCTAGCAAGCCTGTCGGGGCGTTACGGATAGAGCAGCGTCTCACACGTTCAGCGGAACCCACAAAAGAACGGTACTTAAGGAAACAAAGATATTTGAAACTAAAAGAAAATACAGTAAAGCTCCAAAGCAGGATAAGTTTTGAATAAGACTTCTTAATGTTGTTTTTAATTTGTTATTTTTGAAATATTTAAAGTCCATTTACAGTCTACAGGATATGGAACATGGAACCTTTAAGAGCGCTGATCCAAGAGTGGTGAACGCGCTTGGCCTGCATTCTGGTATTTTTTTGCCGG
Source organism: Gnathonemus echidnorhynchus (assembly GCA_026776725.1). Taxonomy (NCBI): domain Eukaryota; kingdom Metazoa; phylum Chordata; class Actinopteri; order Osteoglossiformes; family Mormyridae; genus Gnathonemus; species Gnathonemus echidnorhynchus. Next base: position 1,840,578 of record JAODJU010000002.1, on the reverse strand, counting down.
AAAAACTGATAAAGGTCCATATATTCTCACAGATCACAGTGGGAGGATTAATCATAAAGACAGTACAATGGAAATAAATTACACCCTTATTATATGAGGTTTCAGGTTGCTATTTTCAACCAAAAGAAAAGGAAAAATATAGAAATATTGCACAGACTGTTGTTTATTGCACTCAACAATGTACATTTTTTCGAACAACACAAGCATTGTGCCGAAAACTGAAATGACAGGGAACTGCATTTCCAAAGGACCCCAGCCTCTGGAACACATTTCACATCACACCTTGTTAGCATACCGAGATTCATTGCGCCTGCTCAGCATTTAAACACACTTTTCACACCCCCTACCCAGCTGTAGACTCATGACCTGTTATGTTATGTTTTATCATTCCAGAGAGAAGTGGTTTGGGAGGGTGGGGGGCGGCGAGAGTCTCCATGAGGGTGTTCTGCTATTGATGGTCCTCTCCACACTCGGGCACTACAGTGGACAGACGCCAGTAAGGAGACGCTAAGCAGAGCATTATGGTCTTTCATGCCTGCTTAGAGCGTGTCTGTGAGTGAGAAAACTGAGAAGCCACCCCTAAATATTCACCCCCCCGGTATGAATACTACTCGTCACAGTTGTTTAATTCTCAGGGCAATCCATAGAAAATGACAGAGGGCAAACATGGGGCAGCGGTGACAAGAATAAACAAGGCAAAGTGAAAGGAACAGGAACGTTCACTTTGGACTTTGTAAAGCTGTTGCGGCAAAATGGCAAAAACAAAAAAACAAATTCAGTGTCGGCTGTAAGAGCAGCACTGTTAAGAAACGCATTTCAAAATGTCTGAACTCCACATCTACCTCAAAAACTAGCTTTAGACTTCAGGTGAAACTTTGCGCAGCATTTTTTTCTAAAACATGATTTTTTTTTTGGTCAATACATTATATTTTGTGATTTTGTGGTCAATAAATAAAATTTGTGACAAAACAATCACGATTTAAGTTATTTGTTTTTCACGTAAAACATCCATCCATCCATCCATTTTCTCTACCCGCTTGACCTATTTCTGCAAGTACAACACGTGCTGCTAATTAATTTAAAAAAAATTAGGACGATTTCCCAATCAGTGTAAGCAGGTACCCCATGGCTAGATTCATATAGCTTCCAGGCTGCAGTCCAACCACATACACAATATCATTATCTTCTGTTATCTTCACATTTCAACAAAACAAGACAAATTGCAATCTTGGCTATTCTGATGTCTCTTATGTGCATCAATTTCAGTTCCTTATGATTCTAGCTACTGTTCCAGAAACCTCTAACAGGATCCACACCAGCCAGCATGTGACATTCTCAAATGGCTGCTGTAACATAATAAATTGATTATCCGTCTCACTAATTACAAGCCTTAGTAAGAAATGAGCCATTTGCAATGACATGATGAATAATGTGCTGTTAGGGGGTTTCCTCATGATTGCCACTCTGGTTCCTCTTCCTCATCAATCTGGAGGCCAAGAGTTTAACCTACTGTAAAGCACATGAGCAACAGATAGAAACCATCCTGGCGGATGCTAGGAGAGGATAAGATTGATTCCGGCATTGTAGTTACAGTCAAAATGTTAAAACATTACAGAAACATGTGAGGATGTCAACAACAGTTAACTGTAAACTTCGCAGAATAAGAGGAAATCAAATATTTAAACCCCTCGCTCAGTGTACCATAGAAGAAGTGTGGCTCCAGGTTTGACTTGGGCATGATGGACACACCTACAGTATGAATGACTCTGTCCCTCTCCTAATAACATGCAAGGGATTTGCAACTAACACCAAAGTTGCCTAAGTGAAAATATCTAGAATCTATTGTGACCCTGTATATACACTGGTTTACAAAAAACAAAACATTAAGTTTATATTTTTTTCATATTTGATGAAAGGGGGGCTCTGTGCACATATAATATTCTTTCTTTAAAATCCCTTTATAGATACTAAAAAACCTAAACACTTTTTTTTGGAAGGACACGTAACCTGAAATATAAACATAGTAACACAATGATCATTTAATATTAAAATACATCACAAATATAACTAGATACTCTCTGACACCCATTCTTAAAAAACTATGCATATGTTTAGTAAACACTTAGCAAAGGTAATGTGAGGTTTCTTCTGAACTTGCTCAATATAATAATACTCATAAATAAGTGGTCAGACTGTATCTTTGTCTTGAACATCAAACATACCTAATCTCAGTGAACCGTAATATTAGACCCGTACACAAGATATCAAAAGTGGCGACAGCTGAAAATATATAAACACATATTAAATAGATTTATACCTGTTCAAAATCTGTATTAAATGTTTAGAAGGATTTCATTTTACTCCATAAGAAGGGATACGTCATGCAGAATAGTGCAGACATTGTAACAAATCTTCAACAACTTTCAGAGAATTGAACAGTGTGAAACACGTATCCATTCACTGAGCATTAAACCACATCCCCAGGTGAGGACCATGGACCCTGAACACACAGTACTCCCACAATATTTCCGAAGACATGTCTCCAGATCCTACCCAAACATACACCCTTGACCAATACAGCCAAAAACCGAAATGTACTAAACGTGAGGATTTTTTTTTCTTGGAGAAACTAGTAGAAAATGTCTTAGATCTGACCTGAAGACAGGTAGAATTGATCAGTAGGAACATTTAGCGCATTGGAGAGCCAAACAGATCTCCACAGTGGGAACTGTAATAGCTAGCACTGTATAAGTAACCAGTATGACCAGATCAAACAAAAGGGTTTCATTGTACTACCTTAATTTCCCTCCCTGTCCTTCCCGGCTATTGACTTATTGTAGATTACAGTTAGATTATGCGGGAAAGGTCACATTGAGCCTTTGATGGTTCATTAGCCATCGGTAGGGAAAACATTTCCTGCATGCTGCACTGGTCTCTGGTGCATTTACACACAGAAATCACTTCCACAGCCAATTATTTTCTCCTTGAAGTTGCATTGCTTGATTTTTATGTTATTTATGGATTTGTGTTGTAACATTTTTAATTCAGTGTCTAGCCGTATTACAAACCGTGACATGTTTGTAGATCACTGCAAGGCCTACACCTTACTAAAACAGGTCCATCTCAATGTAATGGATGTTAAATAGTCCTCTACTATACTTGTGCCTGTGTAGATTTGACTGCACCTGGTAGAAAATAATCATGGTTCATATCCTTTTGGCCTCATAGGGTAAAAATAGGTCAGTTTCCGAATGTTAAAATATTAACAGAACATCTAAATCATAGTTCAATGGTTCTGCCTCTTCACATTGTTCATTTACAGTTTTCTTTTAAAACTTCCCTTGTTTTGAGTAGAGAAACTTGAACCGTGTGACATTTCTAGAGGCCACAATCCCCACACTGCCAGCAATTGCTGCTACACATCCGACATCACAAGGCCTGGGCAGAGGGACGAGGACGAACCAGTTCCGTTTTTTTCTGGATGTGTCCCCTACATCAACTGCCAGGCCTGCAGCTCAAAATAGACGAGGGAATATTGAAATCCTGCAGCCTGTTTATACATCCAGATCACAGCATGAGGGGCAGTGGAGGTTTGGGGCAAAGGCTTGTGCCTTTGACCCAAGACCCTCGCACTCTGGCCTCAACTAGACCAGTAATAAACGTCTTGAGAGCCATCATGATGAACCAATGTCAAGTACATCAGGGTAGTTATGAGAAACAGGATACTCTAAACCAAACAGGATGGAAAAATGAACAAGCATGTTCTCCGCGTCAGCAGTGCAGGCAGCTATGATGGAGCGTGAGGGCAGGCTACAGCTGCTCGAAGAATATGGAGCAGAGCACGAAGACGGAGTAGAGCAGCACCAAGCCGACCCCCAAGCGTCGGTCCAGCCTCCAGTGGTTCAAGTGCACGCTGAGCACCTGGGCAAGGGGGGGGCAGAGTGACAGGTGGAGAAGACAGCACATGGCAGTGAGGGGGGGAGGCCAGGAGGATGGACGAAGTCATGTCTACGTGCGTGCACACACACACACACACACACACACACACACACACACACACACACACACACACACACACACAGTAATTACAGTACAGTACAAAAGTCTTAGGGAGTCATAGAACATGTTTTAGGCTATTTATCTAGGTAATAAGTGTACATTTGCTCAGATAAAAACACATGCAAACTAAGAATAACTTGACAAAAACCAACAAGAATTTCTGCAAAAAGTTACAGATGTCTAGTTGGACGGCTAGATGAACACACCGCTTTGGTGCCCAAGACTCTCCTCAGGGGCACCTCAGCCATTCCATGTATTTGTTACATTTCATAACAAATAATTCAATAATTGATTAGCCATACAAGGTGCGTTAGCGGGCAATAAAAAAACGCATGGGTGTGCAGGACGGTGGCTGCAAATACTGAGGTGACTTTAGGAGGTTTTCAAATAGCTAAGCTGACAGATTCTGCCCTCAACTAGACCAGTAAATAACCTAACAAGCAGATGTTCTCGAGATCAACCATGATGAACCAATGTCAAGTACATCAGAGTAGTTATGGGAAACAATATATCCTACACTAAGACTTTTGCACAGTACTGTATATATATGTACACTGCCAGGCCTGAAAAAGTCGGCATTTGAATTTTTTGTTGGACCGCCTTTAGCTTTGATTATGGCGCACATTTGTCATGGCATTGTTTCCACAAGCTTATGCAACATCTCACCCTTTATTTTCATCCAGATTTGCATTAATTTCTCACTGAGATCCTGTATTGACAAGTGAGTTGAACCACTCCATAAAGCCTCCTTCAGCATATCCCAAAGACCTTCAATGAGGTTAAGGTCACAACTCTGTCATACGTGAAAATGATTCCTCATGCTCCCTGAACCACTCTATGACAATTCGAACTCACTGAATCTTGGCATTCTTGTCCTGGAATATGCCCATGCCAACAGAGAAGAGAAAAACCCATTGATGATGGATGGAGATGTAACCTGGCCAGTCAGTAGATTCAGGTACTCAGCTGACTTTACTTTATTACTGCATATTGTTGCTGAGCTGTAATAATGATCCAGTCATTGGCTCTTAAGTATTTGCTGATATAAATTCAAATAACTTTGTTTTGGCCAAGCAGTGTGTGTATGAGAGTACTAGCTGCTCCTTCATTGTACACTACAGCTCTGATTAATTGCCAATAATAAAATGCACTGATAAAAAAGCTCCCTCAAGGGTAGGATAGCAAATCCCTCACCTCCACACTAGACTAGAACCAGCAACATCATTGACATCAAAGAAGCACAGTCCAGGTGTGTAACATACAGGAAGCTGCCAAAATAAGCTGTCTGTGCTCCCATTGGGAGCCATCAGGAGAGTTTTAATGCATTCCAGGCCAATCAGGACAAGGCTTCCCCATGAAACGAACATGATTGGTCAGAGTTTTTATTAATTGTTATTTAACTTCTCATTTAAGGGACTGAATGACCTTGGATCCTGAAGGGAAAATGCACCCCAAAATTTCAAACAGATTCCAGAGCCGTTCTCCGTGGGAAACAGGCCCATGAGCCTGTAAGATTCTTTTAGGAGGATGTGTCCAGCCTACTAAGTCACATGATTACTGTCTATACATTTAGTAACACTTTACTCACACAAGCAAGTGCATTTTTATGGCTGATGCACTTCAACCCAACTGTAGTTTGTGTCTGCATGGATAGGCCTGTTCACAACTTAGATTTAGCATTTAGCTGTAACGTCGCTTTTTATTTTTGCCTTGCATCTCAAATTTGTGTGTGAAAATCACAGATGATTCAGGCAAACGTGTAGATGTTTCCCTCGAAACATCAGCAAGGTGAAGAGACTGTGTAACGTAAGCAAACATCTCCAGGCAGCTGGACCTTTGCAGCACCTACTGATGCATTGTAATGAGTAGCAGGATGTTAATTGCTTATCACTTAACCACACTAGACTTTCTTTATTTCCGCAGTTACCAAGTACAATTTTTTTTTTTTGGAAAGAGAAGGAATGAAGACAGAATACAAGATAAATATTACAAGGCCACTAGGGTTAATTATTTATCCAGGTTAATGCAAACATTAATATATCCCTGTAAATATTAAGATCTACACTGATACTTCCAATAAAGGATTCAGCAACTTGGATGCTTATTTTGGTATACACTACATACACTCATTTAAGATGCTTTCAACATTTCTACTTATCTAGTCTTAAAATGTCATTGCTCAAGATACGAAGAGATGTCTTGAGTTGCGTATTGACAGGAAATAATTTCATTAATGAAAACAGAAGTAATACACCTTTAAAGTTAAACTGGGGACTCCTTCCTTTTTGACTAAGAGGTAGCCATACTCTTTGTTTACGTGCGTGACCAATAAATCCGTCTGTCTCACAGGTTCCTGTTGGCTCTGATCCACCGCTAATGCTTTATTAGCAGTGTAAATGAAACCTGACGCCATACTGAGCACAAGCTTCTGCCAACAAGTTTCATAAACTCCCATGTTTTCCCACACGCTGTGCGTGACCTCTGACCCTTCAGACGGCCTCGCTGTACTCACCGTGAGGAACACAGACGCCAGCAGCAGGATCACGGAGTACACCAACCCCTTGCTGTTGATGAACACCTGACAAGACATAAGTAGGATAACTGAAGACAATAAAACACAAACACTTCAACATCTATTGGTTTTCTTGAATACAGTAAATGGGTTTTCTTTTGGCTAAGGTCAGCAAAGTATTCGATTTAGCCTTCACCAAAGCAAATCCGAGTCAAAGGCTAAGCGCCAAGCCCTTAGTGTGCCAGGCATTTACGGGTTAGTCATTTGGCCGTTGCCTGTAGCTTTCCGCAGTTAGAACTGCGGCCAGATTCAACTCCATAGTGAGACAACGCTGCCTGCCACACCATGTAGAATCGGCTGCATATACAGCATCTTCCTTCATTAATAATCAAAAGCCCATGTTGTGCTCAAAAAAAGTGATACAGAAATATTGCTGTCATTAAATTTGATGTAAATCTATCAATCAGCTCACTGTTAAATCCAAAGTGCAAGAAGTGACAAAAGATTTATTTGGACAGTGTTACACGTATGTCAAATGAAGAATGTTAATGACGTTTATAAGCGTGTCACTTTATTTTTACATCTCTAGCTACCTTTGGTAAGATACCAACCGCCGGCCTGACAAGCCTCTGCTGTACCCTCTCAGAATACAATGAATTAATCTTCCTTCATCTGGTTATGAGCCGTTTTTTCATAGCGGCCAAAAGTTTGAAGATTTTATTTATCCTCTTAGTACGGGCAACCTTCAGTAATGCCAGCTTCCTTACACCATTAAAGTCAACATATTTGGCAGAGACAGATAAAAGGAGGAAAGAGAGAGAGATGGAAAGAGTGAAAGAGAAAACAATCCTCACGAGTAAGCATAGAGTGCAGGATATACTATCGTAAGACAGGAAGGATGTTATCAGCTAGATCAGACCTAATGTTTAAGTACCAGCGAAGGCCATGAATCACTTCATCTTAACAGTTGAAGACAGCTCTCTTAAAATAAGCGCTAAGATCCTGGACGCATCCCCAGTTAAGACATGATGTGGTTTTAGAACAAGGCAGAAGCTTGTACGTGGTATCGCCCACAGTATATCGCCAGGTTCAGGTTCCCCAGACCACCCAGCAAACTACACCACCCTACTCCACATGTACATTTATAAGAGACGTTCCTGCCTGAAATACTAAAATGGCAGATATTATATACAGAAAAAACTCTAAAGTCTGGTGGTCTAAGAGAAAGGGGATCCAGTCATTCTAGTCTAAATACTGTTTGTGAGAAGTTTATGAATAACTTCACTGTTTCCTACATATTGATTTACACTCTTCGTTTGTAATAAATTCCCTGAGAATAGGATTCTTAAGAGGAAATTGCCATAATTATAAATGTCGCTCAACAAAAGTGGTTGAAGTGATTCATCAGACTCCTTGTGGATTGTAAAGATTCTCAGAATGATACAAAGTAAATATTTTGAAGAGTCTAAAATATTCTCAGCTGGAAGTGACTTCTCCTTTTTGCTGAGGGTGGCAGGGCAGATGAAAAAATGTGGAAATGAGTAAACAGAAAAAAATAGGGAAAATAAAAATATATCAGTTTATTTGTTCAGTGACAAACTAGTGAACAAGGCACATTTATCTACACTTTAAAAGAATACATGAGAAAAAAACAAGCATTCTTTCAGTTGCTTGTCTTGGGGTTACATACATATACAATTTATAAAGCGTGTTTCCGGAATTCATTGTCCAATGCGCCTATGTTTTAAATTGTAAAACACCACATTATACTATATAATCAGAAAGACTGAGAAAGCACAACAGATTCATAATAAAAAATATCCGTTAAAAATATTCATAATAAATAACAGATTACATCAGCATGTCAATAATGTGTTGAACACAGCATCATGACATTGTTTCTCTTGGCACAACCTTAGATACGGACAGGAGCAGGAAGACCTACCGTGGACCCGTAATCCACAACCAGGGTGCGCAAGGCCCAGGGGAAGCCCAGCCCCAGGAGGATGTCGAAGATATTGCTACCGATGGAGTTGGAGACGGCCATGTCCCCCATGCCTGGGGACAATCAGAGAGACGGAGAAAAGTAAGGCACTGAAAAAAGGGGGGGGGCGGGGGGATTAAGGAGAGGTGCTGGAGGAAATCCAGCCATGCATAATACTTTTCCGGTACGGGAACATGGTGAGTCTGCAGCCTCTGCCAGCAAGTACATAACACAAAGCAGGGGACACCACGGACAAGACGGCCACCCGTCCCAGGTGACACCCACACACACGACACACACACATAATGTGACACACACACGCACACACACAATGCCACACACACACACACACGCACATGTAGGGTAAACATATCCTTATGGGGACCGCTCATTCATTTCAATGGGAAAAATG
>JAODJU010000002.1:1798259-1825001 GCA_026776725.1 Gnathonemus echidnorhynchus | reverse complement strand
CAGCCACAAGGCGCGGTGTAGACAACAGCACAGACAGACAGCAGTGAGTACTGACACTCCCCCCTTACGGGTAAACCCTGATCATACTGATGAAACACAAACGGACACCTGGACAGACAGAATGTGGTGCATTTTGGGATGTGTTGTGGAGGGGGGGGGGACGCGGTTCATTGGGTGGGTAGGTAGGCGGGGGACAGCGATACAAAAACACACCTGAGTAGACAGACAGCAGTAGAGAGATACACCTGGAAAGACAGGAGTAGCAGAGAGAAACATCTGAGCAGATAGATATAAGCAGAGAAGAAAACCAGAGTGGACAGACCACGGTCAGACAGAAAGTGCCGGAGAAGACAGACAGGGATAGAAACTGAAACACACACTGAGAGGCGAGAGAGCAGTTAAGTTAAAGGAGCTGTACATTTCCTGTCTCACTCTGCCCGGCGAGCCTCTCCTGAGCAGGACCTCGGCCTGGAGCCGTCGGGCTCTCTAATCTCATCTTTCAGGCCCCCTGTGAGATTTCCCACCCTGCCTGAGACACAGTGTGACCTTGAGCCTCCCTCACGCTGCAGAGCCGACTATGAAAATTCTGCTGTCACGGGCCTCCTTAGAATCACTCGCCGTATCTCTCACCGCGGGCGACAGGAGGAAAGCTGTCCAGCTGAACTATGTCTCCTACTTCAACTTCAAAAATCCCAACAGTTTCCGGATGTGGTTGGCGAGAGGGAAGTGGTATATATATTGCACCACCCTTCATCAATTCTGATTGGCCGCTGCGCCCTGGGATGTGGCCTCGCCCATGAAAGTAAAGTCAAACACCTGCAATCTGTCATTACTACTTTACTACAGGACTAAGCCTGTGTGCCTGTGATCAGAAGGTCGCCGGTTCAAACCCAGCTTTGGCACGTCTCTTGGTCCTTGAGCAAGGCCCTTAACCCCCAGCTCCCTGGGCGCTGTAACAGGAGGCTGCCCTTCACAGCCAGCTTACTCAACAAAGAGCAAGTTGTGGGAGGTGTAAAGCGAATTTCCCCACGGGGATCAATAAAGTATCAATTATTATTATTATTACTCACAAAAGTTCAAGCTTGGTGGTGGCTTGTTATCAGGACTGGAGAGCATGATCTCATGGTAAAGGCCTTTCTCACCTATTATATATGTTCCGAAATAGCGCTGTGAGTTACAAGGTGTGCTGCACAACCTGTCAAGTATCAAAGCAGATCTGCTTAAGTAAATAAGGCAGTTTTCAGGAATGTGAAATTAACAAGGGGATTTGTCAGCCTGGTTGGCTGAGTCTCTCTATATTCCACAGCTTGTGAGAGATAATTGAATACTGAGGATACGGAAATCATTCAACTGGAGGTAAAAATCTGGCGTAAGCAAAATGGGTAATAAAGTTGGAGATTAATAAGGAAAATGACCTTTCAGTGTCCTGATTACTGAAGGGAGATTTGCTTAGAGGGGAAAAAAATAACGAAATGCATCAACTCAGATGGCAAGGCACTTAAGCTACACTGAACCTCAATGTGAAATCACTCCAAGAAAAGATGGACAGCATCCCTGGAAGATCCAGCAGCCATCTGACTCTCTAAACGCCGCATTCAGTTCAACATCTAATGAGCCGGTTGGTTCAGTGTGTAGCAGCCAATGCCAGCTCCCAGTGAAGGGGGAAGAAGATGCCCCCACCCCCAAATGTAACTGTGTTACAAAACTGTACTCTGGGTACCTCGGTCCCGAGGAAGATTCTAGGCTGAGCCAAAAATTCCAAAGCCAGAATCTTGTAGGAAAAGTTTATCAGGAGCTGAATGAAGGTGGTTCACATGAATTTGATGTTTAAACTGTCCTGAGAGCCAAATATTGTAAGTCTGCACAGCATGACGGGCACAGAGATGGAGGAGGGGGGATGAGTCATAGAAAATTAAAAAAAAAATAAAAAGAGAGAGATTCAGAAGGCTGTCCCTCTGCACTGGGTTCTGGTGGTAATTTGTAAGTGATTTATCCTTAACACTAAGCAGGAATATACAGGACCTGCGTCTTCAAATGGAGTAAGAAAACGTATGACAGGGCGAGACCCAGGATGATATACACTTAATCTCTGACAGCCTGGCAGAAATGTTAACATTGACAGACGGTGCAGTGCTGTAGATTACAGATCCGAGCACCATTCTCTCAAATATCCCATCCAATCACTGAGTCACTCATGCTTTCCAGACCAATCAGCGCTCTGCGCTGATTCCTGCTGACAGTTCACTCTAATTAGACTTAACAGTAAAACCTAAACAATATACAGACATGTGATTGTGTCAGAGCTGCCAGAAATTTGCGGTGCTGAGTCACAGAGTTGACCTTCCTGAAGAAGTCTAAGATTATAATGCTATTTGGTAAGATTCTTTTCTCCTGATGAGAAGCCTCTGTCATTCTAAAAGAAGTAGCAGAGAAAGTGAAATACAATCCAAAAAAACACAGATATGCATTTTTGCTTCCAAAAATATGCTAACCCTAGTACTACTTGAAGAGTCAGGAAAGGACTCTAATTTCTGATGGACTCTGAAAGTCTGACTTTTTCAAAAAAAAAAAGAAGGAGGACAGGAGAGAGACAAGACAGCAGCAGAGAGATAGAAACATGCACCTTTTCTTAGCAGGACCATGGAGGTGCCGTGGTTAGACCCTCCCTCTCCTACTGCCCCATCTCGGCGCCGGCTGTTCCCTAGACAGGGCAGCCCTGGACCTCCACAGCGCCGCTCCACAAACGCCCAGATCTGGGCGTTAAACCTGGGAGGGGCCAGACTCAGCGTCAGCCATGAGGCATGCAGGACTACATCACAGTGCTGCTCGCTTATATGCCGATCGACAGCGTGGCGCTCGCAAGCGAAACCGGAGAAGATTTACTCACCCTGAGCAACTCCAGTGAATATACCTCACTGCAGGAGGTAGCTAAGCAACATTCATGTTTTCTCACATTCCTGCTCGACGATCTATACTTCACAATAAACATGTCATAGCAAAGCACAGAAGCTGTGGCTGCCTGCCTGGCTCAGGTATATAAAATGTACGCTAACATTTTTACTCCTGTGCGTTAGCATTCCCTACGCTTGTTTGCATTCTATATCCTTCTGGCATTTTCGCTTTATATGCTAAACATGTCAATATCAAAGGTTTTTTTTGTGTTCAGTGCTCCCTGTCAGGGAGTGTCATACAAAACAAACCTCAAGCGAATAGAAGAAAAGTGGTGAATGAATGCCAGTGCGAATGGATGGAGAACAAAAGCGCATTGACTCACTTCATGATCAGAATGTAGATTCCATACATGGAGATGAGGACTATAGCCTCCCACCTGGGACAGGAGACAGGAGATGTCACCTACTGCAGCCACACGTGTATATGTACATATACACAACATTTCTATAATAACATACATTTCTTGCTTAATTACTCCAAATGCGCACAAATGTAGTTTTACGGCTACACATGCACTTGTACGAAAACACTGCCATGATCAAACAGAACAGCACAGAGTATAAAAAATGTGTACTGTACTCAACGCATTTGTTGCTAATTATTACTAACAATATTACTCTCTCCAAATCATTCTGGGAGCCACAGGCCACAGTCAGTTGACGGGCATTGTTATTCATTTCACCTGTTCATTATCATCAGTTCAGCTCCTATAGATTAGATTTTGTTCATCTCAGGTTTTGTTACATCAGTCTCCAATTATACTCCCAGAAAATCCTCCATGGTTATGTTCACTGTCCCATCCAAAGCAAGCACAGTGGCCAAATACATGCAATTATAGTTATATAATAAGTCTGGTAGAATTTTACAGTGATCACTCCTTACGACTGCTGATAATTCACAACCCAATAACAAATAGTATTAAAGAAAAAGACACGATTAGAATGGGATCATTGAACTGATTACTTAAAACTTACCAGATAACCTTCTCATCATAGATCACCTGCAAACATAAGAGCGTTAGTCAGCATAATCCCCAAAATAAATCCTAGTTATGCTTTGATGATGCCTTTTGGGTCCTGTGCGTATTATGTTTTCATGATTTCATACGCAGACACACGCGGGCGACGAGAAGCATCGTTCCAGGAGCAGTATTGTCATGAAGCTGAAGCTTTAAGAGAGTAAGGTGGAACCTCACCAGGATCAAGGCCAGGACGGAGAAGATGTAGAACACAGAGTCACGGAACAGAGGCCACCAGGTTAAAGTCACCGTCTGAGGGAACAAGGGATTAAAGGCTTTGCTTAGGGTCTCATCTGTTGTGGGGTCACCTGGGGGGGGGGGGGGCGGGAGTGTATGATCACAGGGTGAAGAATACTTTAATATACTACAATCTCATCTTACTGTGCTAACATACAGTATTCAGCATTACCGTAAATAACAATGACATCGGGAAATGCTTACCTCCCCTTTGTATCTGTAGCTGTAAAATATTGTGTGGGAAAATGTGTATTATTCTTTCCTGGGATTGGATTAGAATTATTTTTTCGTGAGTTGGTCAAGAACCAACTAAAACATCGATGAGTGACAGCAACCCAAACGATAAAGTACATGACAGCTCGCAGAACTAAACTATGCAGCTATACAGATACCATATATGGAGAGTCTGTCACGTAGAGACACGCGGCACGGTGAAGAGAGGTCCTGCAGTTCAAGTAGTAACACGAGAACATGGACGGCACATTCAGTGTCCGTGAGGCAAGACGCCACATTAATTACAGTGGGTAAACTTAAATTCTCTTCACAAGAAAAACAATTTTCGAAAAGGCGAATTACTTCACAATCAGCAACAACATAACAATAAAAGGAATGAGGACCACAAAAGGTTTTCTAACCCACTGTGGAAATGCTAAACTTGTTAATGGCAGAGGTGGAAAGTTCAGGTCCAGAAACTAAAAATCCATAAAAAAGATTTTGTTCCAACCAACCAGTTGAATACTCTGTGACTGTGAATCTTTACATTCAACTAGTTGGTTGAAACTATATCATGGTTATTATTTTTTTTTCTTTCTGGACCTGAATTTTCCACCCCTGGTTAATTCATTTGCAACCTCAAAGTACAACAGAGAGGCTTTTAGTGGTTGAACAGAATACATATTTACATACTTAGGAAAGTGCAGCAGTAATTAGATGCACTTGTAATCTGAAGGTCGCTGGTCCAGTCGAGGTGGATCCTGCTGTAGTACTGTTGTTCAAGGTACTCAACCTGATTTGCTCCAGTAAAAAAATATCCATCCCCATAAATTAGTACTTTAGAGACAAGTAATTAATTCTAATTCCTGAGCTAGAACATAAGCAAGTAGGGATTTAAACATTAAGGATAAGTTCTTAAATCACCATCCCGCCAGTTTTGTTAATACCAGCCTTACTCCACTGTAAACTCTCCCTCATTACTTGATCAAGACCAGGAATGTGCCTTGACTTTACCCTCAAGGAGAACTTCACTGGTACATAACAAATGAACAGACAAATCCACCTGCTCTTTGCATTGCCATCAACCCGATAGTTAGGCAAGGAGACCACCATTTATGACTGGGACAACCACATCCTCCCCTTGGCGGGACTTCCGACTTAAGCCATCAAAACTCTACGACTGCCTATGCTCTTTTTGCCCTTCAGAGACATTTAATTATTTCAACTCTCCCTTGAGGGAATCTGCATCATGTCACAATACAAGGGTAATAGTATACAGGGCATTCAGGAGAACAGCACCATCTAAGATCTTACCTGACCCCATACCTCAACAAAGTCTCTATGATCACCCACCTCAAGACATCTGGATGACTGATGGATTAGAATCAAACTCTTCTGTTTTCAAAACCGAGCCACCAACAGTAGACCTGATCTGGATCAGAGTGATAAATGACTTGCCCTCTCTCTCCACTGATTGTGGCTGAATCTCTGTTCCCGTGTTTTGGACTTAAGTGCTGTTCTTGACACTCTAAATCATCATACTCTGTTAACTCCCAGTGGCCTTGTGCTTTACCAGTTTTAGTTTTATTTGTAAAAGCATTATTGTTCTGTTTGATGAAATGATGTGTCTACCAAATTCTCATTGGTCAGTTATAGATTGCCAAAGAGTGAAACCTGCTGATTTTCTCCCTATACATGCTTCCCATGGGGTTACTATTAGCAGACATGGTACATCTTGTATGCTAATGACAGGGAGATTTGAGGTCTATATGAGACACACAGCATTCTGTCCTGCTCCAGTAAGGCTGAGGTGACTGTGAGGGCTTAAGTAAGTTATGTGTGTAGACAGATAATAACCTGCATTTGGACAGATTCACTGCTACTAAGGCAACAACTAAAACACGTGGTTTTGACAAGTTTATACCACTTAAATTAGAATTGTACCTTGCAGGTTATTTTCTGTTTGATTGTGGAATGCGGGTAAAATACAGTCCAGCAGGAATCTGGAATATGGCTGACATGCATGAGGGGGGAAATCTAGCCCCCGCATTCATTATGTCTAGATTAGATTATTGAAATGTTTTGCTATCTGTTTGTTCAAATATACCCTTGAAAAGCCTCCAAATGGCACTGAATACAACATTCTTACTCTAAAATATTTGTCCTCCCTGCACTGGTATAAAAGTTGAAAATAAAACACATCTTGTCAATATTTCAGCCTTAATAGGGCCTGTTCTTAGTGATGATCTTGTCTCATATACCCGTCTTTAAATACAGCTTCACAAAGACTGCAGAATATGCACATGTCTAGGATTCAAACACTCTCTCTCTCTCTCTATAGTGGAGAAACGTGGTTCATTGATGGTCCCATGTTAAGCTTTTAAGTTTTGCTTAACTTGGGTATTATTTAAATATGATCTGGTGTTTCAGGTGGAAATAAGGTAAGAGAAATGTAACCAAATACCAGAAAGACACTGTGTTCCTCTGTAGTTAAGGGTTCCTGGCCTTTGCTCTGCATTTTGCGTACAAGCCTAGCTATCAAAACTAAATTACGAATAAAGATTCCATTCAGACTCTGGAGACCAACCGTAATTCTGATGGCGACCTTAGCAACGAACGCTACTGCCTGAAGCTCTTTATTCTGTCAGGTCTCACTCACAGTAAGGTGTGCTCTGCCATAGTCCATCCCAGTTCATCCAAATTGCACTGCAACTACCCTCCCACAATGCCAGAACTTTATAAACAAAATATTTAGCTATCCTTTCTGCTCTCCTCACTGCCTCCTGCTTAGGGCCATCTGGCCCTGAGCTCTCAGATCACCAACACGACCCAGACATCCGACTTGTGACAGTGTTTAGAAAAAGGACCCACATCTCAGCAGGTTCCAGCCTACAGATACTGTCATCTACACCAGCCCCTCTCAGTGCCCTGCCTGGAGAAACTGAATATCATAGATTTCTGGGGCCAAAGAGATTTCAGTCCCATTTAGATAATCTAGCATGTTCTTTAGAGCTTTTGTGATATTTGTGACATAATTTGAGTTTATTGATACTGTTTTCCTGGAACTTTTTCCTCCCCAGAGTCAGAGAATACTTTTCAGTGGTCCCCAAATAGGGTTTGCCTGTTTTTGATTCAATCTGCTACTCTAAAAAGCTTTGCTTTTATTCTGATTAAATTTTATTACTTCATCTAACTTAATTGACTGATTGCTAAATTAAAGTACAGCCGTACATGTTTATTATTGCTAACAGCTGTACCATAACAGAACTTCCACGACCATAATCACTTAGGAATGTTACGTTGCTATATACCTCTGTGATATAAGGTCATATATATATATATATATATATATATAGAGAGAGAGAGAGGCAGTATTTATATGAAGCAGTGTTGCATGTCGATACCATGGAGTGTAACCAAAGTTGGCAGTAAGATATGTTAAATAAAAATATCAGCCAAATGAATATAAATATAGAAGAAATAAATGTAATATTGGTCTAAGGGACAAACCTGTCCAGCGAATATCCCACACACCCCGATGATCACAAGGATGTTGAAGACCGCGGAGCCCACGATGGTACCGACCCCAAGATCGCCTTTTGTGATGAAAACGCCTGGCAGGGGAAAAAGTATTTCCGTGTTAATGTCACAGAAAACAACAATAGTCTATTTTCAGTGCGCTGTTACTGTCATATATTTTGATAAGATACCAAGTTTCTATTGTAGGAGATGCATGTGATTCGGCTGCGCCGCGGTGGGGATTAAACCTGCACTTACAGTGATTACTGTTTGCATTACGGTCTCAGAGAAAAAGAGCCCATGTCCCCCTAATAGGAACAGATAGTATGGTCTCTCATAAGCCCCATGCCGTTTTAATTATTATCATTTGCTCACCTCGCCTAACGTAATGTTTAGCCACATAAATGGGTGATCAGTGAGGAATGTGCTGACATCTACTGGTCTCTTGTGGAAATGTGCAACGGTAATTGAAGAAATACTAAATAATTAGAATTAAACTGGTCGGTAACGCGCTAGGTTTCAAACTAAATATCGCCAAAATAATAATTATATTAAAGTCATAGGAAGGAAAATTACATTAAAATTAAAGTTAAATTACAAAGTCGTACGTATTAATCATTTTCCATAAGAAAATCTCCAAACTCCAAATCACCTTCCCTGGTCACAAAAGGTAAATCACGATTCTATCTTCTGCGCCTGTGTTTTGCGAGCGCTGCTGCATGTACAGCGTCGACTATCCCTCCATTTCCTGATCATTTTCGCATGCCAGAAATGTTTAGTCATAGTTGAACTGGAGGGGCGCATTAGTACTTTACTGGAGATAAAGCAGATTGAGGGATCGCTATAAGTCCCTAATCTCGGTATAGGTCCCTGATCTCGCTATAGGTCCAGTCCGGCCCGGAACACCGGCACCGGTACCCACAGCCAGCATACAGCCCTAACCCTAAACACCGTTTAGCTGTTCCGCGTAACAACAGATTTGTCTGCGCTCCGGAGCCGAAGCGGAAAAAAGCAGGATTGCCAGCATCGATCAGCTACAGTGAGACTAGTCTGCACACATATTTACATGTATGTAACACTTTCATTACCTTGTAAATAGTCTGTATGGTTTTCAAACTGCCCCAACGCTTTTGATGTAGATAATTTTAGGTTCATAATGGAATAATATAGATTTGCCGTAAGATTTCTTGCGTGAGAGCTGGCAACCCTGCAAAGCTACTCGTAATTGGAGACGCGCTGGTTTCTAACAATGCTAAAAGCAGCGATGCTCAATGCCACCCCGGGGGCAGAGTTTCCGACATAGGGGCAGAGTTTCCGACATCAGGCGAAATTGGACTAACTATCCAGACATTAAGTTTCCACTTTGGCTGTTCACGCTGGAACTAAAGGTAGGAAGTCCCGACAATCCGGTGTATTAAAAACTTAATTCCTAAGTGTGCGAACGCAAAAACAAAATGTCAATATCTTATTGTCTCTGGTACCTTACCAATCCTTCATAGAGGGGATGTACCCTAAAGTAGACTACTTTCCCTGACCCCTGGCTAGAAACTTGGTGTGCATTTTGATGCATAGCCTTAATTAATAACTGGGACCTTTTCATGGAATGGCCTGGCTTCTATAAACAGGATGGTCTTAATATATTAATAAAGTGTCTGTCTGTCCGTCCGTCTGAATGGGAGGGGATTATTCCGACTATCCCAAAACATGGCAAAAAGTTTGCCTGCCTGACTTCTGAGGGCACGGCCCAGGCCTCAGCCTTGCGATCTTTAATCGAAGGCTGTTTATTCTCCCACCTTTGATCTACACCAGCCATACAGAAACAGAATCTAGAAAGAATATAGTATCTATTACTAGACCAAGACTTAAACGTAAGTGTTCTACTAAGGGTTCCTGTGCTGATAACTTAATATCAATCCCACTGATACAACATAAACCCAACATAAGATTCTCATTATTGAACGTTTTCTTTCTCGTAAACAAATCACATCTTGTCAACGACAGGGTGCTTGACACTACTGTGGACCTGTGCTTATTAACAGAAACTTGGCTCAGATCCACAGACACTATTCCCCTTGCTGAAGCCTCACTTGATGGGTTTAGTTCCATACAGAAACCATGTGGCTCTGGGCGAGAAGGCAGCCAGGCAGCTATTTATAACTCATTATTAAAAATTGAACCCAAAATCATAAAAGATTTTACATTTGAAGCAACGTTACTTCACCTGGTGTCTCACCCACGTATCTTCATTCCTACAGTACACATACCTCCTGGACCATACACATCGTTCCTAACTGAATTTGGGGAACTTCTCACTGACCTACTAATTAATTTAGAGAATATTATAATACTTGGAGAATTCAATAAACATGTGGACATAGAGACTGATGCCTTCAGCAAAGGTTTCCTGCCTCTCATGGACTCTGTTGGATGTTATCGAGACCAATGCATGTGCACAGACATACAAGACGCTAGATTATCACTCACGGCTTTCATGCTCAGGATATATCTGTCTGTCCATTGGAGAAGTGGCTCTCTGACCATTTTCTAATCACCGTCATGACTCAGCCACGCTCTTTGACTATGGCAGAGAACATTATGATGATGTCACCTAAATTCGCTAAAATTTATTAATGCAATAAGTAATGTGAACTTCACCTCTAGTACAAATGTCATTGAAGTCACATATGACTTTAATGCAGTGATTAGTCAGGTTTTGGATGAAATGATGCCTTTGAAAAATAAAGTAGTCAAAAACACCAGACATTCTCCATGGTTTAATGATCACACACATTCTCACAAACAGGAATGGCACAGATTAGAGAGCAAATGGTGTTTAAATTGGCATGGCCCAGCCCCCAAGAAAACACTTTAGTCTTATATAGGCCTCGTTCAGCCTATTACTCTGACCTTATTGATTGCAATAGAAATAATCCTCGCTACTTTTTCATGACAATAGCTCATTTAACAAATAAGGCTGAACCTCTGCTACTGAGTAATATTAGTAGACCTGAACATTTTACGTACTTCTTTAACAATAAAATGATAAATATTAGACTTCAAACATGTTCAAATGGCTCACAAATAACTCTGATGCAAACCATGTACACAAGTCCCTTAACATATTTGATTTAGTCAATGAACAAAAGTTAAAAACAGTAATTACTAAAACAAAACCGACCACTAGTCCACTGGACCCAATCCCTAGTCAACTTCTTAAAGAGTCCCTGTGAGTTCTGGCAAGACCTGTAACTGGCATAATGATTGTGTCCCTGTCTTCAAGTGATGTGCCTGACCAGTTTAAAGTAGCAGTCATCGGACCATTACTGAAGAAACCAAGTCTGGATCCACAGGAGCGTAGCAGTAATACACCTGTTTCTAACATAACATTTTTGTCCAAAGTTGTGGAGAAGATCGTTGCTCAACTTGTCATACTTGGAGACATGCAACATACTGGATAGATTGCAGTCAAGCTTCTGTCAGGGACACAGCACTGAAATTGGCTTAAAAGTCATAAATGATATAAAAATGGCAGCTGATGATGACAATAAAACTGTGCTTATGTTTTTGGACCTTTTGACAGTGCTAACCATTCACCTCTATTACATGGATTTGAAATTGATGTTGGGTTGAGTGGAACAGTGTTAAACCCTAAATGACTAATCAATATCAGTATGTTCAAGTGTCCATTAACTGTTCTCGTCGTCAAAGTCACCGGTCAAAAAAGGAGTACCACAGGGATCACTTCTTGATCCTATACTCTTCTCTCTCCACACACTGCCATTGGGTAACATAATGAGAAAACATAATGTTAGAGTGACTATGTCTTGCTTTGCAAAAATTGGACACTGGGGGGCAGGATGCAGCAAGAGAGGCATCAAAGCATCGCAAATATGAAAACGGAAGGTATTCTGAGTGTCGAAAGCAAACGTCATCTGTGTGTGTGAGGCGGCGGAGGGCACTGGAGAGGTGTGTATAAGGCGGCGGTGGTGGAGGGCACCCGAGAGGCGCTGGAGGGAAGACTACCCAGAGCCTGTGGTCCCGCAGCTGTGCTCCGACCCAAATTAAGCAATAAGCACTGCGGTAAAGCCTTCTGGTACAGGGCCCCTACATTGTGGAACGGTTCTGGATGCAGAATCGGTCTCAGTCTTTAAATCTCAACTGAAGCCCTCCTTCTTCAATTTAGCTTACCCGCAACTCATAACACACTGTAACACTTTCCGGTAATCACTGTTAAGAAGAGAACACGTTTTGCACAGTTTAGAAAGATAAATAAAGGAATATTTTTGAATGTCTGCAGCTCATTCTGTTAAAAAATCGTGAGAAAATCGTTTTGTGAACTCAGAATCGTCAATCGTATCAAATCGTGAGTTGAGTGTATCGTTACATCCCTATTCTGTACATTTGTTGTAGGAATGTATTACAGAAGAGAGTAGCAGTGTGTGGCATTATACTGACCTATCAGAGAGTTAGGAGAGAGGGACCAGGGGCCATATTAACAAATCTGAAGAGAGTAACAGTGTGTGGCATTATACTGACCTATCAGAGAGTTAGGAGAGAGGGACCAGGAGCCATATTAACAAATCAGAAGAGAGTAGCAGTGTGTGGCATTATACTGACCTATCAGAGAGTTAGGAGAGAGGGACCAGGAGCCATATTAACAAATCAGAAGAGAGTAGCAGTGTGTGGCATTATACTGACCTATCAGAGAGGTGAAGAGCTCTGGGGCTGAGCTGCCAGCTGCCATGAATGTGGCCCCTGCCACGTCTTCACTGAGGTGCAGGTTCTGGAGGAGTGGATCAGGTTAACACACATTGGCACAGCAGACTGGACAGAACCAAAGCTAATGAAAGAAGAACGACACGACCAAGGATATCTTCAGGCACCCTGCAAGGGCCACTAACAATGGAGACTGATAAACTGTTGGTATTAGCACATCAGGGTGAAGGCAGACATCTCACCTCAGGCATAATGATTTCGGGGGGGGGGGAGAGGTGCTGGCTAGACTTGGGTGGGGTCACCGTGCCATATACTGCGTTATTTTCGTTTGAAGTTACCTGCCTATCTCCGTCTGGCAAATTATATCGGGTTAATACTGGAGTAGCGTAGCTTTTTAAAATACCGTCAAAATGCCAGACATGGGCAGTCCTCAGGTACAAACGAGATCTGTTCAAAAAGTCTCTGTTTAAGTTGAACTTGTAGGTGAGTGGGAGAAATAATAATGCACAACATAATAATAATAATAATAATACAGTTATAATAAAAGTAATTACATTACAGTACTGTACTGTATCGAGTCAATGAAACGCTGAAGCCACGCAATGATTTCGTGAGAGTCACAAAGTAGTGAATGCGTTCGTTATTATTAAAATTAAATTTATACTGTAACAGGCTTTATGGCAGTCCGTGCGTAAGTACAAGTTCTCCGTAAGTCACATGTTCTTAACCTGGGGACTGCCTTTAGTGCAGTATAATGTCTGGACAATACGATGGTATAAAAATGACTGATTTCCAGGACATTGTGCGTCATTCCTGGGTGTCAGTGAGCTGCTGTCAATTTGCAGGAGACTCCCAGAACTTCCGGAAGAGGTGGGACGTCTGAAATGGGGGAGAGAGAGGCAGAGAAAGCCTAGGCACACATTCGGTGCGGGGGAGAATCGGAAGTACATAGGCTAAAAGAGATGAGGAGTCTTTGGTGCACATGTACCTGACTGATATACGGTGGGAACCCCAACAAAGAAGAAAAGGACAGAAGGTTAGGCTAATATTTTTCCCCCAAAGTTGCACCGAGCTGTTGAGTGCATACTGATGACGGTGCCCCTGCAGTGCACTGATGGTATGGCAGCCCGCCAGGGCCAGATTTACACCACACTGACATGGGTTTCTACTAAAAAGCCGGACTCCGTTTATCATTTAAGCAGGGCAAAGTTAATGAGACTCTGCTTTAAAATAGCTTTGCTATTTGAGATTTCTAGAGGGTAGCTTTGATCTGGATTTCCCATCCCTCCCCAAATGTCTGCAGAAATATTCCGCTGGGAAAACCTTCAAGCTAATTAAATATAAAAGTAATGCTTTGTTTATTCATGCCCTGTCTACTAGGCATATAAAAAAAACAAGAATGTGTGGCACAGCATAAAAATGAACACATCGTATTCAATCTTCAGAATGTACAATGCAGAAATGAGTCAGAATCAAAAGAAACGGTTTCCAGATGATGATATGAAAGGGCGCTCGCTGAGTGCTTACCTCTGAGATCTTTTCCAGAGATGGGACAAAGTAGTCATCGCAGACAATCGCAAGAGCATAGAACATGTAAATTGCCTGAGACATGAAAAACATACACATTAACACAGACAACAACACTAAAAAAGCACATATTAGTAGAAGCACGAAAACTTCAAATAGGTCAGAACCTGTTGGGTCCTTTCTGATATCTTGGGAGAAACCTTAAATGAGCCGCATTACATAAGCAGGTATTGAATCATTTAAACAGAAAGGTGTAATGCCATTGCAGGAGGCTCATGGGACTTTTATGTACACAAAAATGTTCTGAGGGCAGAAGGAATGAATGATTAGGAATGATTAGTTCAGAGAGAAAACCAATCAAATTGTTGAGGAGGTGGGTCCAAGAACTACAGAAGGTGGGACCAACCAATCAGATCTCTTGGTCCTGTATCCTCAAGTTACTTGGACCCACCACCTCTACAATTTGATTGGTTTTCTCTCTGAACCAATCATTGTTCCTTCTGCCCTCAGAACATTTTTGTGTAAGGAAAATCTCCCACAAGCTTCAAAGAAGCCCGCAAAATAAAGACAACATATAAATACAGAAGAACAAAATTGGCAATATCACATTAATATAAAATAAGGATGGAGAAGTTATTAACTAAATAAAGTTTTTCATTAACAAGCTTGCATAACTTATAACAATATATTACTGAAAAATAGTAGAAAGCAAATCTAGCTAACGCTGGAACTGAAGTATGTAGTGATGTGTGGTGAAGGACTGTGACGGGCAGCCGCTGTGACGCAGGGCAGAGTTACTCACACACAGCACGTGGAGGAGCACTGCCCCACGTCTCCTCTGCTCCTTCGTGAAGACGTCCTCCGGGAACTCATGGATAGCTGGGGAGGAGCATGAACCTTCGTCAGCGACAAGTACCTGCAGACCCTCTTCAGTCCTCAGGATCTACCTCTTCGCCTTTCTGAGTTTCCCTCAGACTGATCTCGGTTCTTAGTCCCTTCTCTCAGTACAGGCTGTCCCTGAATTACGAATATTCGACTTACAGACAACTTTAATTTACGAATGGACTGCCATCAAGGGTATTATATAAAAAAATTGGGTTAGATACAATGGCTCATAATAAGGAACGCATATACTACTTTGTGATGCTTCAGAAAACATTCTTTAGTGATTCGTCGGCTCGAGGTACAGTACAGTACAGTATAGTACAGTATAGTACAGTACAGTACAGTACCATATGTAGTTACTGTATTATACAGACATATGGAACGGAACTCATTCATAGCCTGGGGGACTGTCTATACATCAATCCAGTACATCAGTGATTGTGTGCATGAAATACTACTGATTGTGTTTGAAAATTAAAATCAGTGGGTCTGAATATGAAAAAAACATCATTCTTGAGAAGAATTTGCTAGACGTATGAGCTTTATGGAGCTACTTTTGAATGTTTCTGTCACACACAGTGTCCCCATTTTTCTACAGCATTGAGATTTTCATCATATTGAGTCCAGTTTGGGACAGAAAGGTGTAGGATGGGGACCCTGGAAAGACAGGCGCACATGGATATGGTGACCAGGTGACATCAGGCCACTGCGTGACGTCAGGCCTGAGGTCGGATGAAATCCATCAGTGTTCTCAGAGCTTCACGTCCTCCTCCGTGTCAACAAGCCTACAACTGAATCTGGGATCTGATAAGGTTTATATAACAGCCCTGCATAAAGGCCAAGAGATGGACTAGAGAGACAGGATCCCACCAAGCAGATGTGTGCAGAAGATGGTCCTTTTGGTGGTCAGAAGAGCTCTAAGACAAACACATATGGCAATATACACGTCTGCTCTCTGAGGCGGCAAAGGCAAGCATAAATATCTCCTATTCTGATACCGTACAGATACACACAGTAAACAGAGATATTGCTCAGTATAATATTGGTTCCAGTAAATGAGCAGCAGCCAACAGTGAGCGAGACGTCCACCATGGTACAGCTTTCTCTGTCTGAATGTGAAGAACACATTTTGTTATTTCTGTGTTCAAGTCATCCATCTAGATGTAGCGGCAATTTGGGTTTATCCAGGCGAATATGAACCTTATTTTCAGCTGACTTGTTTCACAGCGTGATGCAAGAAAGACAAAAGTAATAAAAACGGATGATGACTGCAGCTCAGAGTGTCCCCTGGGTCTTTTGCGGGGCTTTAAATAGATCAGGCTATGATGCAATTTACACGTTGGATCGTAACGGTCAGGTGGGACAAGAATAAAAATAAACCCAGAGTCAAAATAATAATTAAGCTGGAACGGGCAGATTTAACTGAAGGCGCTGCTTATTCCCCAATGCGCACGTCACTTATCTTGCAGAATAGGAGCAACTCCTTTTTCTTCACTCCATGATTACAGGTGGAAGGTTATTTGAGGGCTTGGCGTGTGCTGAGATGTGAGAAGATCCACTAGTGTCTAGTCAGCCAGCCAGTAATGGTGCTGCTGGTTCAATGGGAATTGTGAGAGCACAGGGAGGGCAGGCGTTCCCAGGGGACAGCTTGTGTAAGGCTGTACAGTACTTGCTGAGTGAGCCTTCATTTTGGAGTTCGCATAGTTTGCTGGAGAGAGTATAGGATCTGACTTAATCCCTTTTATCTGCAACCCAAGCAAGAACATCAATAGTAACATATTGCTCACTCTTTGTCAGTCTTAGTCATTGGAGTGGTTTTCTGTCCAGCAATCTGTCTAATATTATATATCAGTCAGCGGACTGAATCCAACCAAGGAACACCTGAGAGAAGCAACTATCTTCATTGCTATCTATTGTATGTTCATGGTACCCCTTAAAAAAAACGCCCAGCAGAATATGTCTTTGGAAACCCCCCCAAACCCCTAGAAATTTTACCCAGCCTGTAAGAGTAGATTCACCGCAGAAAAAATGGGGCTTGACTAAAGGTTCTGACAAGTTGCCTCAGCCTGACACAGCAGTTGCTATGGAGACCCCCTCCCTGGGTGAGCCATTGGCCCCAAGGATGTTGACGGGCATCAGCAAGAAGCCAATTGCAGTTTCCCTGGTACTGAGGAGGCGGGAGGAGAATTCACACACAAGATAACAATGTAAAAAAAAAAACCTTAGAGACATGAATTATGAAATGTGAAGGAAAAATGGGAGGAATTATTAGAGGAGTAGCTTGATTCTCAAAATAGATTTTTCTTGTCTTCAACGTCAGACAAGTGTGGCGCTGGTGTCAAACTGGTTTTCGTTTTGAACATAGCCTCCTTTTTGTACCGTGGTAAGAAGCTTTTATGATTAACTGGGGGCCACTGGGGGGGGTGTCTGTTGACTGAAACGACCAGCCGGGCGGTGATTCAGCACCGTCCACAAGAACCCCAGGACCAGAGCTGGGATTGCAAAAGGGAAACTCACTTGGATGCCTAAACCTCATTCAGGAGCCTAATACAATTACAAGTAATCAAAGTACCACAGTCACATAAAACTGCTTGGGGTTTATATTAGGAGCTGATTCTCCTGGGTGAACTGGTTTGTAATGCACTGGAAGTGTCGAGGTATTCTGCTCCAAGCCCTCGTCCACTGAGAAGCTAATGATTCCCTCTAGCCGCTGCCACAGATTTTGGTTCCCCAGCGCTTTCTCAGTCTGTCAGTCAGTCTGTCAGTCAGTCAGTCTGTCTGTCCGCCATGCCAACAATATCAGAGATCTGCCTTGGCATTTTGTATTAAATGGCAAAAAGGCAGGATAAAGATTAACCTTTTGATATCGTAAAGGTTACCTGGCATCACCTGACGGTTTGTTGCATGGACTAAAGCTGGAAAAAAAAATAAAAAATCACAGCCTAGTTTATGTGTTTTCTTGTTCATTGTTTTGGCATTTAGCAAATGCAGTCATTTTGAGGAGGGATCGCCAGAGCAGAGTGAATATTGCATAGTGTTGCCGAAACACAGTCATCATTCCACGAACTGGTAATCACAGAAAAAGGGAGGGAAAAAAAAACACAGCAAACAGCTGATTAACGGAGGGAATAGAGACATACAACACGCTACACGGAAAGGTCTACAAAGAAGACTGCGAGCGTCGGAATAAAAGACAGGGCAGAGAAAGCTGCTGTGTT
The DNA here is from genome assembly GCA_026776725.1 of Gnathonemus echidnorhynchus. Classification (NCBI taxonomy): domain Eukaryota; kingdom Metazoa; phylum Chordata; class Actinopteri; order Osteoglossiformes; family Mormyridae; genus Gnathonemus; species Gnathonemus echidnorhynchus. The sequence continues at coordinate 1,806,716 of JAODJU010000002.1, read as the reverse complement.
CACTGACACACAAACCCTCTCTGGAATACTCTTAACAAGGCTGGGGGGGGGAGGGGGGGGGTTCTGCCACAAAGCAAGCGACGCAGTAACTAACGAGCTTCAAACGAGCGGCGTGATTCAGTCGCATATAAGCTTAAGTAGATCCCCACCTGCGGCGGCCTGTGATCTCGGATCAAAGCTCGGCTCGGCGAGGAAGAGGCTCCTGACGTCACAGGATGCGCTCGTCTGCCTCGGGCCGACCGGAGACCCGAGCCGCGGAGGGTAAGTGGGGCCGGTGTAGAAAGGGTGCAGACCTAATAACTGTGCCGCGGAGTTAACGCATCTCCCTGTCCAGCTCTATAGAGCATCCTCGCTAACTAACAAACCGTTATGTTAACCCTATGCTGGTGGCAGCTAATGCTAAGAGGATACAGAGAAGAGAGTAGCTGGCATATTATACAAGGAGGGGGCAGCATGGTGGGGCAGTGGTTAGCACTGCTGCCTGTGGGATCTGGGTTCGAGTCTCCACCATGGGTCTGTGTGTGGAGCATGTTCTCCTTGTGTTCTTGGGGGGTTTTCTCTGGATACTCTGGTTACCACCCCCCAGTACAAAAACATGCTGAGGCTAATTTGGGTTACCAAACTGCCTATAGCTGTGGTGTGGCTGCAATGGACTGGTACCCCGTCCTGGGTTCTTCCCTGCGTTGTGCCCATAGCTTGGGGTTTAGCCAAGCCTGTTACTGGCTGGAGCCACAGACTTCTCTGGGAAGCTTGTGGGTTCCAATCCCTCGATGGATTTTCACCTTTCACTTCAATTACTCCGTTACAAACCCAGCTACATGTACTACAAAAACTACATAGAGATTCAAAAAAATGAAGGGCACTTCACCCGGGAAGTTAATAATAACCGTATTCATTACTCAACCTAAAAACGCAGTGAAAGAAAAATGAGTCGCACAAGAGGTCGAAATACGCGGACGTGTGCCAGAAGGCCGTCACATTTTAGAGGCGAATTTCTGTCAGACGTTGTCAAATGAGCTGAAGCGACGTGACGAGACTGTACTCTCTCATACCGTCAAAACTGTTTGGTTTAGACGGCACAGGACGTTGCCGCGCTGTTCCATTTTAACAGCACCAAATGCATAGTTTATACGACCGTGAATTATTACTCTTTGCCTGATAGAGATGGAATTACTATCATTCATTATTTGCTCCCTTGTCGGTGACATAATTTTCTCCACTCTGTGTTTGGTAAAAATCTTCGACGACCTCGCCCACGATTTCAGATGAGGTTTTTTTTTTTTTGGATTTAACCAGAAAAGAAAACTTCCCCCTTGGGACAGGCTTTCTCAAGATAAGTATTCTGGGACTGTGTAGCCAGACCACATTTCCTTACTGTTCTTCTCGTAATATTAAAATAAATGCTGCACAAACGAATCACCTCAGCTGATGGACTTCCCACTTTGCCAAGCCATATAAATGACCCACTAAAAAACCACACACACACGTCATCTCCCCAGCGCTACTGTATTTCTGCAAGTTTGGACACGACGTTAATAAGGCTGGCAGCTTCTTCCTCCTTCTGCACATTATATTCTCTCGGCCCTTATTCTTTGAAAGCTTGAAATACAGACTTCCCTTGGTTTAAAAAATTTAGCATTTGGTTGCCTAGCAACACAGGCCTCAAAGGGACTTGGCTCTGGGTGCCAGGCAGCTGTCTGAGTCTTTTTAAGGAATGGGGAGAAAGAGAGACCAAGAGCAAGGGAAGACAGGAAAGGGAGAAATTACATTGATTGATTGCTCTTGTACGTATATTAAATATAATAACAGGTGATAGCAAATACAAGGCAGGAAATGAACCTTGTATGTCCAATCCAATAACAAACAAAATGAATTCCACAATGAATGCCTTAGTTTTCTGAGGGCTCTCTGCTGCTATGATTTGATTATTAATTTTAGAATAATAAAATTAATAATAAAACAACAGTTTTATTGGAACCCAGCAGCTAATGCTTCCTGAATCCCTAATAAACCTGTTTCATTGGTAGGGAATCTGACTGAGACTGAACGATGGCCGTCCCCGTCTCAGTGTTTGACTGGGTTACTCACTTCATACACGTGGGTTACTAGGCTTTGCGGGAGGCTAATACTGAGGAGCTGATTTTTTTGTTTGTCTTCAGTGGATGAGGCTTCCTCCGGACCCCTGATGAAATCGCAGTCACCCCTAATGGAGACAATCCTGGCTAATTTAATCCCTCCCCGTAGTAAGTCCAGTCCTGACTGCTGATGATGTAGCTTCTATACTTCAGATGGCAGATACTCCTCATCTTAAAGATTGTATGTCATTTTTACACATACTGTGTTTACTTAATATTTCGCTATTTACAGTCATTTAGCAAATGCTTTTTCCAGGGTCAGCCCACCCCTGGAGCAATTGGGGTTAAGGGCCTGCTGGGATTTGAACCGACGACCTTCTGATCGCAGGCAGTCCTAACCCGCACAGCCAGACGTCGACCCAACAGTTGCGTTTGCCTGCTGTTGCGACCCAAAATCAAGCATTAGCTTATTTTGACACTTGCGTGTGTGAGCCAGGAGGGAACAAGGGACGACTTAATGGCTTCTGACGCCAAGATCAGCTCTGACCTCTGAAGGGGGTTTTTCCAGAGATCCATGAAGAGTGTTCATGTGTCATCCATGGCACTCAAACTGTCACACTGGACATTCCTTGGCTCCTTGAGGGTGTGCGTTTCAGCACGTATCTGTGCTTTGTTCCGCTAAACTTTTCCATATACATGTCAAATCACTACTGCTATGAAACCTTTCAGTCACATAAGATATACTGATGGAATCCTCAACTAGAGCCTACAGGGTAAGAAATTCCACCCAAATCATCACTTCTCTTTCAATTAAAAGTTTTCAGCCCTTAAAATCATAACATACATCTCTGTTGAGCTTCAAAGGTAACAATAAACTCTGAAAGCTAACATTTCAAAGCTATACATGACCTGCACCAGATAAAGCCATTTTTGAGAGTTATATTTAACTTTCCTATTTCTCTTGGTATAACAAAACAGGCATAAAAAAACAGGTGAAGGGGAGCAGGGGGGGTGATATAAACCGCCTCCAGCGCTGTGTCTTTTCTAGATGTTTAAATTGTCATAAAAATAGATAGCAGTCATCCAAAGAACCGGCTTCAGTTGCACCAGAATCATTATCCTCAAATCTCCAGCATCTAGGAAGCAGTTGCGTATCGGGGACCGAATTGTTGAATTCTTACCTCGGCGGAGCTGCTGAGCCTCTGTGACCCACACAGCCCATAATCATACAGCTGACACGTTAAGAAAACCACGCAAGCAAAGAAAACCACGCAAGCGAAAGGAATCCTCCCCTCCATCATATTAGCAGACACAGGCCCCTCAGATTTAAAAATTATGCATTAATGGTGAAATAGCAACTTTGAGTACCAGGCATGATAATGAAACCGAAACCACACACACACACACACACACACGCACACTTGCATTCTTACCTTTGTGGGGACCATCCATTCATTTCTATTGGGAAAAACCCTAATCCCAACAATGATAACCTTAACCCCTACCCAGCCCTAACCTTAACCATAAGTAGCCAAACGAAATACAAGTCATTCAGCATGTTTAGTTTTTTGAGTGCAGTCACAGATTTTGATACAATTGAGTTTCCCCTTGTAGAGTGAAAAAAAATAGGGTTAGGGTTCGAGGCTGATTTGGTCCCTACTAATGTCGAAACCAATACTATGCCCTTGTACAATATACACAAGACTATCAAAATCCAGCTTCAGTTTGCAAAAATGAATGAATCCTTTCCATTCTTCCTTCACTCTTTAACACAACCATCAGTCGTTTATTTCTGTTCCCTTAAGAAGCTATCAGGTGAGATGTTCATGGCCATATGATAGGCCTTGCTCTTCAGTCACCCCTGATTACTGACCCATGTTTATCCTTGAACAGCCTACAGCTACTTCCCAGACTGGGCCTTCGGACAGACTTCAGATAATTGACCTAAAAGCATGACATTGGGTAGCGCTGAATCAAGGATGGATTTCGTGTTCCTTTAGGCTTTCATCTATAGCTTGTTCTCTCTTCTCTTCACTTCCCACCAGGTAATTAGGTCTTCTGTGAACTGGCAGCTATTGTATGATGCAAAGGATCTAGGTTCTCAGTCCTGCTGGCTATTAGAAGATCAATCATCTGAAGGTCTGTAAAGAGTTTTTTTTTTTTCCCTTTCCACACCAGTGATTTTTCGAAGCACCACAGTTCACAAAACATAGTCTAATTGCACCACGGTGTTTCTGGGGAAAACAATTGTAGAGCTCATTAACATTTAATTTGATTAAGTGATGTTCCCGCCCACAGCAACACACTGGACCACTGCGACAACAATGAAGCAGAAAAACAACATTGCTGCCACCAGAGGTAGGGAAGACTTGCACTTAGGAGTGAATGGATGTTAAATCTGAATCAACTGATGGACCATGTCTAGCCTGGTCAGCTGATGAGTACACGTCAAGCTTTTTATCTGCGACATAGAAGCGTATCCGGTTTGGTGGATCTGGCTTCCTCCTGGACCACAAAGGGGCTAACAGAGAGATATGTTAGATCTTTAGGGCTTTGCTTTCTTATAGTTAAGTCATTTGTTTTGGGGATATAATTCAGCAGAAGTTCTGACAAGAAGTCACCTCTGCCCAATTTTACATGTAATTTTACGTATTGTTGTAGTTCTCAGTAAAAGGGTAAAACCGTTAAAAAGTTGAGTTAAAACGCCTAGCATAGTAGTGACCGGACTGCTAGGATAGATGCTGTATCAGTGCCACCCAGAATGGGGGGGTGGTTTATGAAAACGTATGGATAGACTGACATAGTAACTGATAAACTCAACCTCTGCTGAAGGACCCGGAAATATTGTGAGCCTTTTGGATGAAGGAGTTCCAGGTGAAGAAGATAAGACATTAATGTGTAATTGGTTGGATTTATTGGAGACTACCTGCTCTTGGCTGGTCGGAGGTCTGGTTCTCCTCTCTCTCCTGCATCAGCCTGCGTGTGGACCAGTCCAAAGTGTTTTCCTCATTAGGAACAGATCCGGGGGACTTTGTGTCTGTAAGCAGATAAAAGCGAGTCACCATTTTTGTACATTGAATACAAAAGCATTTGTCATCATTAAGTACTGCAGACTTCAGTCTCAACTCCCCTACTAACCAGGGTCAGGTTCCATTTTCTGTCCATTTTGTAATTTAATCTCCATGCTACATAGCTCAGCCAAGTCTCCAGTTAAGTAACTAAATAATGTTTTATGATCCCATGTGATTACTTAGAGTCTCTGAGAGGATCTCTGGGAGATCCTGATCGCCCATTTCCTACAAGGTTTAACTGGTCTTCCTTGGTATTTTCAACTTTCATTTTAAGACCACGGACATCAGTTTGTTTCTCTTCCAACCTGTGTAAATCTCCATCTCATTAATGGCAGATGTTTCCATTTCATATTCTAAGGAGCGAGTCTTCCTGCTGAGGTCTGTGTGTATTAGATTACCTGTCCCTGTAAACGTACCTGTTCAACACCCCCAAAATACACCACATTGTGGGAAAGCCTTCACATTTTGCACTGCATAGAAGTTACTCGTCCATTGGCGGGTCTTTTAAAAATATCAGGCAGTCTGCACCGTATGGCTGCAGTGATAAATAAACCACAGCTGTGAATTTCTTGCAGCTTTTGTTGGGTGTTCAAGCTGCCTGGTTTTGCTGAGCTCACTGTTATATCTGATTCAGAATCCAAGCATCAGCTCATTCCCAATTAGAAGACCTTCATGAGTTATGCAGAGAACTTCTCCCCCACGTTCTTCTGATGCTGGTGCCTGATGGTCCATTTCATCTATTGTCTGACTGCTTGAGAAACTTCCGGTTCATGCACTGACACTGGTGTCTGCAAAGGCCCTCTCTCAGTCTCCTGTGCCAGTAAACCACGATTCAGCTTCCCCATTTGCCGATTTCAAGGCATTTTTATCTATAAACATTGTATTCTGAAGCACCACTTGAAAGGGCCAAGGAATTATTTTTAATTTTCCCAGCACCGGGTTCATTTTAGGGATTAGGATGCTCTCTGGAATAGTACAAAAAAAAAAAATCCTGGTAAATCACTTTCTGCTATACAAAAAACACAACGTGTGATGCAAATTAAAATCATGTTAACCTATTGAGTGATTCATTGATGTTGTGTTTTTCTATGTCGTCTTAATTTAGTTTCAATTGTTAACACTCTTTATTAGCCCCTCTGTCTGAAACAGAAGCACTATTTTCACATCCTTCCTGTCAAGTGTTCTGAGGATGACAGCAAGACTCCCACTACGGAGCAACATCAGCGCACTCACACTGGGGCTATAATTAGCACTACTGGTTTTCTGTTTTCTCACAAGTGCCTTATCTTATACTAAAGGCCAGGATATTTTTCTTTTTCCCATTTTCTTCCATCGCATATCTATATAAGGACAAACCTAGATGTTCAGCAGTCGATGGAAAAATAAACCAAAAAGCAATACAAAGCAAGATAAGGCCACCAACTGACATGGAATGAGATAACGATGAACAAAATAAGGTGTTTTCTTAAGCTTATTAAACGATAATACGATGCCAGAGGGATTTGCTACCCACAGATTTTTCCAAGATGGAAAATACCTTGCGTCTTTTCTCCTTTATACAAATTTTTCCTATATACAACATGAACCTCAAAAATAAATTGAATTTTATTGGAAACACCCAATCAGAGTCCTAGAAAAACACCTCAAATAGTCATTATCTCAGCAAACTGTCATTAACTACAAACCTATCAATCAATTTAAAAAAAAAACAAGAAGTCAAAAATGGCCTTGCACATTCTTTTTTATCTTGAATGGTCTCCATGGAAACCTGGCCCAAGCTAATCATGGGAAAGGGGAATTTTTGTCCCAGCTGAATGGGGATAGGCCAAGGAGGAAAAACCAGCCCTTCATTTGCATCGTAAACTAATCAGATCCAAAAATAGCTTCCACGGGCTGACAGCCGGCTCATTAGCATCTCCGTGCGAGGATCCGTTTTTAAAGTGAGCGGTTCATTAATAGGTGCTGCAAGAGCCCAGTGATGTGAATGGTGAAGAGTATTCATCCATGAACTGCTTGGCACAAATGTCACACTACATCCAGGTGTCTTATTCTCATCGACATGATAAAGATGGAAATATTTTTACGTGAGAAAGCTATTAATACTTGGACCAATGTATTCCTGAGAATACTCATTCCTCACCTCTGCTGGCACTCGTCACTTTATAATTATTTATCGTTAGCCAGCAGACTCATGGGTGACATACCGACACAAAAATGTTCTGAGGGCAGAACAAATTATAATTATAATGTCTTGATTCCACTTCCTCTGCGATCTGATTGGTTCTCTCTCTGAACCAATCATTTTTTTGTTCCGTGCTCAGGACATTTTTGTGTTGGTAAAACTCCCACGAGTGAAGTAGTTAGATGAAGGGGATTGAGGAGAACAACATCACTGAGCAGACGCTGTATTTAGATTAACTGGAACTCCCTCCAACTGCAGAAATATGCAATGCTAGGGAGCAGTTTTTGGTCAACGGGCAATTTTTCACTAAGCTACCAAGGGGGACGTGTTGAGTCAGCATCATGGGTACTATCCCTCCATGACAGCAGACGGAGCAGTTATTAGTTTTGTTCAGGCCATGTCTGTTTTTGTTGGTGCTTTGCACTGATCTGGCTGTAAAAGCATAAACTCACAATCTGTTTATGACGACACATTCCTGACCTATTTCCAAGTGTGGGGACTGTATCATGTCCCGATACCTGTTAGAGTAGGCAACCAACCACACTGCTATATCAAGAAACCTTCTGTAGTACACAGACACACACAACGAGTACGAGAGTGAATCTCAAACACACGACACTTACAAATATTGCTAACACACCCTCAGAGTCATACACCTGCACCCAAGACAATGCTAATGCGCAAACTTGAAAAGGGCTAGCATCACACATAGATTAATGTACATGTAACCACCCTGCCCTGTGCCCTGGGGCTCAAAAGCCTGGGTGGTCACCACCCCCTATACTACAGAGCCATTTATCTGGCAGTAAGGCAGACAGAGTGAGTCTGGGGCGTCTCATGGTGGCTTGAGGCCGCCGCTCTAAGTGCTACAGCATCAACAAGCTCATTCGAGTTCCGGTTGCTCTGTTGCGACAAGCGTGTGACTTTGCGATTTTGCGTGGGCCCTAATTATCTACTGGTTCAAGAGCAATAACATCAACAGAGCCAGAATAAGCCATCAGGGATTGGCTGAGTCACCACTGAGTATGAATGAGATCCCAAGCATAACTCCAATCTCATTTTCACATCTTTTCTGTCCAAAATCAACAGAATTTATGATGACCATAATAAGGCCAACTTTATCATATTA
>JAODJU010000002.1:1780571-1795088 GCA_026776725.1 Gnathonemus echidnorhynchus | reverse complement strand
GCGGTTCAGGGGTGATGTGGGCTGTGAGTGTGAGGTTCAGGGGTGACGTGGGCTCTGAGTGTGAGGTTCAGGGGTGACGTGGGCTGTGAGTGTGCGGTTCAGGGGTGATGTGGGTTGTGAGTGTGAGGTTCAGGGGTGATGTGCTGGCAGACATGTAGGCTGTTGGGTGAATGATTAGGGAAACAGCTTCGGAGCAGAAGCCTATGAAACAGGACAGATGCCAAGCGATCACTGCTGATACTGTACCACACGTACTGAAGAAACGAACTCACCAAGGTACTGAAGTGCTTCCAATGCTCACGGATTCATTTCGTATGTTGGCAACATACAAACAGTAAGTCAATGGGTGGGGCCATTTTAAATTAAATCTTACCTGCACTGATATTCCAGAAACATCTGGAAAATATTCTGCTGGTAAGTCATCTGTTCAAATTTATGAGCATCCAGACAAACGTTAACTGCACTCCATTCAAATTTTATATAATACCAAAATCCTCAAGTCAGATGTGTTGTTTACTTTTGATAAATCTTTTTAAACTAAAACCTGCCATACATAATTCTGTCTGTACTAGACAATAGCAAATCTATACACCACAAATACAACGTAATTAAGAGGACATCCCCATTGCATGCTTACGTGAAGCACTGGTACATCACAACATGTGATAATTACACACGAAATCCAACAAACAAAAAGCAGGAACGGGGCATACTTATGCATTATTATTATTGTTATTATTATTATTATGTTTTTGTTGTTGTATTTTGCACATGCGTGCAAGTAGTATGTGGCACTATTCAATTATAATATACAGTTACTAACAGTAGTAATAGTAGTATTGTCAGTGGACATTTTTTTCGTGCACATTATCCCACAGATGGTGTGGAGTAGATTCTCCACATGTATGACGGCACATTTCTAATGAGGACGACAGGATTTGGAAACATTTCAACAGTTTCACCCTGCGAATTACCGGGAGTCACGTTTATACCACAGTGCATTGTTGTAGGCTCTGGTGGATTTCCCACCACTTTATTCGAATGCAAGAAAACGTACATCCATCGAAATACAGATGCCTGGCATACCAAATCACGGGTAGGATTTAGTGTAGGTGACCAACCTGTTTCAGAAATGAGTCCGGGAGAAAATAAATCAAAAGAAACGCACCTGTTACATGTAAATGCTGTGCGAGCCAGGTGACAGCTACGAGCCCCGCTCCAAGGCAGCAGAGCCGGCGGAACTGCCGCCGTCTTTTGGTCCTCAGCACCGCCTTCATCCTACAGCCCCTCGCTTCAGAACATGTCGGTAACGGCGGAGAAAGTGTCTTTCCTTTATTTAGATTAAGACTTTTTACAGCCCTTTTGGCAGATGCACCGCGGAATTATTTATCAGTGCATCGTTTCGCACTCGATCAGCCAGCATCCCTCCTTTGCGTTCCCTTGTTCCGCTCAGGGTCGGCGCTGCATCCCAGGCTCATCCATACCCCTACAACTGGTTTTGGACTGGGGAAAAAGGAGAGAGGCACCTAGGATAGGCGCTTTTTGGGGAAGGACCAGCGGACAGGGTGGGAGAGAGAGCGAGAGAGGAGTGGGGGTGTACTCACGCGCCGACTTAGACACCACAAAGCCAGTCTGCAACTATTCGACTCACTCCGCCTAACTCACTCCTGCCCCCCCCCTTCCCAATTCACTCCCGTCAACTAACGTGACAAGAGAGCAATATTTGCAGAAAGCTGCATGTATACAGTGGTGTAAATCAGCCACAAAGAACCAAGAAAGAGACCAGCTATGTCTGCTCCGTAAATAAAATATGAACAAAGACAATTGAATTAGACTGGCATAGCAACTAAGCCGCTGGACCAAGGAATTATTCACAGTGCCTTAAACAGGCACGTCTCATCGCAGAAAAAAAATATTGTAATGGTGTGAAGATGGGGGACCGGAAAACTGGACCTAACCCTCGGTGCTATAGTCTATTCCCGCGTCCTTCCGCAAATCGCGTGGGTGATTAGAAGGAAATACCCAATATAACGTAAGATGAAGAGAGCTGCAAAAAAATGCACAAGAAATCATTAAAAAACGGCACGTTTAAAAATAATCACACTTTCAGCAAGAATTTAAATAGAATCCTAAACAAAAGAAAAACCAATTCAAAACCCCAGGAAGCCGAATATGTGAACCCCGGCCGTTTCACCTGACCTACAAGATTAATCCATTTACACACATTCATAAATTCCATTAGGTGACATGACAGACACATTGAAAGAGTCTGCATCTGGACTGGCAGGTCAAGCGTGTCCAGTAGAGGGCGCTACTTACATTCAGCGGGAAAATGAAAATGACCCTTTCCTATCCGGATGAAAACACGAAAGTGAGATTAGAAACCGCCGTCACTTTGTAGAATATTACATATGTAGACCAGTATACACGACTGCCCGTGTTAACTGAAGACCAGAGACTTATTTATTATGCACAGAAATTATACCGCTGAATCCCTAGATCAGATCTGGGTAGAAGCTAACTCATTTTGGGATTTTTTTTTTTTTTTTTTTTTTTAAAAAAAAGGAACATAAAACGGGTAAAGTTATGTTCAGATGCCAGGAATACTTGCAAATAAAACTGCAACTTCCATAGCAAGAAAAAAATAGTAAAATCAAAATTGATTCAGGATGCACACTGTCAGAAAAAATAGAATACCAATTTGCACCTTTGCTTGTCACTGAGGCTGTACCCTCAAGGGTCTGCTAATTGTACTATATAGCTATAGGTAATTGTACCTGTTAAGGTATAGAAATGTACTATGAGGAACATTTTTGTACTATTGATGGTACATTAATGTTGTTTGTACCCTGGGGATGTTCCTCAGAATCTATTTCTGTAGCTTAAAAGGTACAATTATCTACAGCTGTAGGGTACAATTGGCAGACCTTTGAGGGTACCACCCCAGTGACAAGCAAAAGTACAAATTGTTACTCTTTTTCTGACAGTGTAAGTCTTTTTTAAAAAAAAAAAAAAAAAAAAAACAGATGTCAAAAATTTTTACATCTTCCACTGTAACTTTCATGGGACGAAAATAATCATTACAAACGGCTCCTGCTAGCACCATGAAGCACAGATTTGGCCCACCATAGAAAATAATCTATACATGCTGTAGTTTCTCTAGTTATTTTACTGGTTTGGCAGCTTTTAAGATCGACACCCACAGACTCTCTTTTTTTGGAACTGCTATTTTTTTGCAAATTGCAATAAAAGTACAATAGACCTCCACCACCCCCTACAGAGAAGAAAAAAGAGAAAAATATCAGCTTCCTGCCTTATTAACATCGATGTACGCCAATGGACTACTTACCGCTGATTCAAAGTTGCACAGGGTCCAGTGTTGGATTTTTTGCGATGCTGACATCTTGAGTTATTTTTCTGGTTTGGTAAGACACAATTTAGTTTCGTCCTGTGTCAGAGAAAATGTTTCTCAGTGTTCATATTTTAACTTTTGCTGTTTTTTAAATAAAACAAGTTCCGTTAGAACTTCTCCCTTCTCCCTCGTTCTCTCCGTTGTTACTTGTTTAATTCTGCCTGTCATTACAGCCCTCGTGTGGATCACTCCAGGTGCCTCTCATCTGCTCCCTCCTCAGTGATGTATATAGTGCCTCCCTGTCTCAAGCTCCCCAGTCCAATCATTGATGTTGCTGCCTGCCTGTGCTCCTGGTTGCCCTGTGCCCTACCTAACTCATTTTGACCCTTCATGGTCCATTTCCTTTTGCCCTGCCTGTAATTTTCTTTAATAAAGCCCCTCTTTGTTCACCCCACGCCTGCCTCCATTTCTGTCCTTGACTCTGAGGTGACATCATGTATTGTCTGTGACCTCACTGGATGCACATCAGGGAGATTCAAACACTCAAAGAAACACTGCAATTAAAAGTAAGAAAAAAATGAATAGTATGAAAGTATCTATCCTTTTTGTGAAGTAGAAGTTGATATTCTATTTGACTTGTTACTTATTTACTTGTTACTTATTTAATCTTGCCTCTTGTTACAGCCCTCGTGTGGATCACCCCAGGTACCTCTCATTTGCTCCCTTGTCAGTGATGTATATAGTTCTTCCCTGTGTCAAGCTCCCCAGTCCAGTCATTGATGTTGCAGGACTGACACTCCAGCTGCCGAAAAAAAACCTCACACTGGTCCATTTGGACTAGTGTGGTGCTGAGGTATCACCCGCCATATGGCTGCACTCAGGTTCTCACTGAGGTGGTTTGTCCTGTGGTGGGTGTGGTAACATATTGTAATCAGTGCCTGCTCCTTACCTTAGTCAGGGTGAGCCACTGAAAGGTTAAAAGATGCTGTGGCCACTTAATACAGGTAGGATATCAGTTTATTGCGTGATTTGATGTTTGAGTACTAACACTATGCACCACCGCGACGTGATTTTTACTGTGTTGCTTTCCACAGAAAAATGTTCTCCCAGGATATGGACCTACAACTTTAGGCAGCTGCACAGGGACATGACAGGAAGCTGTGAGGGGATCCCCGAGCTGGGAGGGGCCCCCCAAGCTGGGCCTATTACACAGCACACTGCAGCGACAAATCTGCTTTATTTGTATATTCTGTTTTTCACAGTAAAGTGAAAGTAAAGGAGTTGTGTTTATTAAATTCTCTTTGTTGATATCATTAATTTAGACTTCAAACTAAAATAATGGTCATAATTTTTACCATGTCGGGTGGGGTGTATTTGTGGGCCCCATGGAGTGTTTTTGCCTGGGGCCCCCAGGTTCCCTAGAATTGCCAGTGGCGTTACTAGTTAATTATTTTTTTTAGCTACTTTGCTACCTGCTACCCATCAAATTCCTGGTCTAATTTTATGATAGCTGAGCCTATCGGTGTAAGAAAGGCAGATCATTGTAATTTAATTCTCCAATGTCATTAGCATGTTGCCCTGTTACTTGCCCAATTACTTCTCATTTTGCAGGGCTGGCCAGTAGCATTGGAAGCGGGCCGTAACGTCTGGCCATTGGCTGGTATTCCAGTCCCTTAAATAGATGGCTTATACGATGTCTCTCCCATTCATGAGGCCTCCTAAGTAATAAGGCAGATAACACTAAACGTATCGCGTAAAAATCAATGGTCAATCATAATGCTGTGAGATCCTGACGAAAAGAATCTCGTACCATTTTGGAGCTCAATTTATTGAATGACTGGACCTTGCGATTCGCAACCAGCTACTAGCCAGGAGACTGAGAGACAGCAATGTGAAAAACAGTAGGAATGAAAGACAGTAAAGATTTGCAGCAGCAGAAACGATACCTGTAAGGAATGCTGCTCAATCAGACTCTCAGCAGTCAAATTCCACACAAAAACTGAATAATGAAAGAAGATACCCAAAGACCATCAGTGAAATGATTTAGGCTTTTAGCCTGTTTATTTCTTTTGTATTTTTTTTTTACAAAAGAATAATTATTAAAACCAAGTTGCTGCTTTATAAATTTCGAACAACAAGGAACTCTGCTTAAAACATAGCAAACTATGAATTTAAAGAGCTTGGCGCTAAGGTACAGCCACGGGCTTGCAGAGAACTTCATTCTGCAGCTTTGGCAGGTGGAAGCTAAATGCAAAATATTCACTGACGCAGCTCAACTGTGTAACAAAATAAAAATTTATCATTTAATCTGGATATAAACTGCTGGTACCAGGAAATCACAGTAAATCAAATTCTAGAAAATTAGGCTCAACATTTTCACAAAGAAAGTTTGTACAATATGAAAGTAATTAAATATTTTATAATTTACTTTGCATCCCTTTAAAAGCCTGTTAACAATCAAATATGCATTGCTCTCTGTTAGATGGTCTTCTTATGAAGGCTAAGGAAATACAGACCAGTGCTCATTGGCAGATGGACATGGAAATTAACCAGAGACGGATTACATTGTGTTTGTCCTCAGGCTAATGGTCTTATCTCAGAGCTGACTTGCTGCCTCGAACCTCCTGATTCCCACAGGTCATGCCCTTTGTCGATCACATTTCCAAGGTCGTGATAAGTAACCGTATCCTGGGTGACAGGGTGACTCTCCTCGACCAGCCTCCTGAGCCTGTAAGCTGGAGGGGTGGCCCTGGTCACAAGACTTGTGCTCCATGTGGATTTAGAGGTCGCACATTTCTGCCACAGTCGAAAACAAGGGTCTATTATCTCAGTCTTCTTGGCATTTCTTAGGCTTTTTAACTTTTGTCCGGACAATCCCAGCAAGGCATGCAAAGTTACTTAATACTGAACTGACAAAAGTGCACCTTTCAGGCATTAAAATACACATTTTGGCTCATTCAATTTAGGAGTCCTTCATAAGTATCAGTCACAGTTTCCTGAGGGTGAATTCGGTCGTCCATATTCCAGTGACACTTTTTGCGATATACGGCGTCTATTTTCGTGCTCTTGTCGGCCTGGTGGGGCTTACGTCCGACACCTGTGTCCTCAGAAACCACAGTCATGTGCAGCAGTATCAGTGAAGGCAGGAAATGAGGCTGCGTTTGCAAGATATGGGCAGCGTGCGTTTGAGAGGTATGGACAGCAGGTGGCGCAGTTTGAGCAGAGGAGTAGAGGGTGAGCTTGGCACAAACACCCACAAAACCACGCACATACGACACAGCCACTTTCATTGATGTGTAGCACATATGGGTCATAACTTCATATATATTTGACATCAGATGTGAGGTCAGTAACCGTGTCTGGGCACGTGTTCACACTCACGCGTGGGAACACGCGAAGGAGTCCTGTGGAGCCTGTGTTCCAGTCACACTATCAGACCGATCGGAGCAGCGCTGCTGCCACAGACGTCCAGCGGTCTTCAGTGCATGAGTGGGGGGCACGGCTGGAAGGAGGGGGAGAAGAGGGGCCAATTAGCAGCCAGTGTATCTCAACCAGCTACTGGTCCAAAAGGACCTGGCTGTAGAACACTAGCAGACCTCCACTGGGGAGATCTCCACTTAACCTACACTCCTGGGCCGTACATGATGTTATGCAGACTTCAGGAACAGAGGCTGCGCCTCCGCTAGGAGGCTTGAGATCACATGACCTCCACAATAGTGCTGGACGTGACGTCAGTGCAACACTGGGAACTGACTTTAATTGTCTCATTTAAAATATATATTTGCTATTTCGGTGATAGTAGTGGACACTGGGAACGGACATCAATAATCTCATTAAAAATCAACAGGAATGGATGCTAATAGTTTATTTTAAATTTGCTATTTCAGTGAGAAATTCTAACCTCTAAGTATTATATTATGATAAATATCTATCTTCATAATTATAAAGAAAGCTGGGTGCTATCCATGCACGTGTTCAGCCTACTGAGTCCTCTCCAGCATCACCACGTCCGGTCCTGCTGTAGAGATCACGTGATCTCCAGCCCCACAGTGGAGGTCCTCTTCGTGGAGTGTGTTCTGCAGCCAGACCCTTCTCTGCTACGATTGCTTGGGCCCCCGTCTACTCGAGGATGCAAGCAGTTGACTGACAGTAGACTGCGCTTGGTCATGCATGTCTGTGTGTGTGTGTGCACGTGCCTGAACGCTCGTTTTGGAAAGCCAGTGGGTGTGGGGGGTGCAGTAAGTGCTGTCAATGGAGGTGGGGGGGGACCCCCCCGATACAAGGGTGTGGGATTGGGTCCACACTCACCCTTTACCCCAGGGCTGCCCAATATCTCAAAATATCTGACTCATGGCACATAAAGAGATGGGGGGGGGGCAGAGTCTGTGGCACAAAACAGTGGGGGGGGGAAGTGGAGGGCTATCAGTGCTTGGTGGTTCTGCACAGCAGCTCCGTGACCTTGATGAGCCGGGCCACCGTGCTCTGGGACTCCTCCCGCAGACGCTGGTTGTTCTCCCTGAGGGATAGCACCTCCGCCTGCAGCTCTGCCTTGTCCTCCTTCTCCTGGCGGGGGCAAGGTATGGAGGGGGGGGGGTGTCCATGAGAATAGGTGCAGGAGGTTATTAAAGGGGGAGAAGCCATGACTGGGGAGGAGGGTATGGTGGACACACGCACAGCAGAACCCCTGCGTCTCACGCAGCCACACAAGCTAAAGCACAGAGAACCAAACAAACGGGCTTCCCCGCATCTCATATTCTGGCCCGCAGAGCATTTTAAGCGGTATAACTAAAACCAAAATACTGGCCTCCTGTTTTGGAAAACGTTTCTGAGCCCTTCCATACAGATAGACACGTGCACAGGAACATGCCTACACATGCGTACACTGGCAGGAGATGACATGGTGGACCCCTGAACACTAGCATTTATCCAATCATTTTCATCACCTGACTGTGTTAGCAGAGTGACAGTCACTTTGTCCAATCAAAATTTATTAAAGTTGCTGCTCTATCAGAGGGGCGGGACCTTGTCCATGCCAGCAGCAATGACATCACTCTTCCTATGAGCCAACCTGTACATTTACATCGCTTATGCTCATTCTTCCTTCCCTTTCTTCTGATTGGTGGCTGGGCTGAGATAGAAGGGGGTGGCCATTAACCAGTCAGTTATGGATCTGTCCTGGAGCCATCTCATGTCTTCAAGACCAGAGAGCAAGATATTGTCTGAGATACATGTTAATGGTTTAGAGAAGTATATAATTGATTTGCGCTTGCTTTCCTGATGTCTTGGGAGATGCTAGTCTCTCTGAGCTGCCTTTTCGGCCAGGTCATCCATTAAAATAAAAGATTACATTTCCTGGCAGAAGTGAATAATCAGATCGACTGAAAACTGCAGACCCTGCTGGTCCCTCATGAGTTGGGTTTAGAAGTCCTGAGCTCAACCACACCTCGTTAAGACTCCCTGTTAAGACAGAGAATCACATGCCTGGATGCATGTAATCTACTGTGCAGATGCACACAAACACGCACAGATGCGCACGCAAACACGCACGGATATGCACACACTCATATGAGCTATTTCATAATTAACACACATACTGCCAGGGTTAAAACTGAGCTCAAGGGGGCACAGAATGAAGTCTGAAAAGTTTGCCACGGCCCCCCTTTAATGGACTGATATGGATGAAGGCCAGTAGAGCCCCCTCTGGCTGTGGCTGCATCCCCCCCCCAATCTCCCTGCTCCACTTTTCACTTCAGTTTCCATGGCAAACTTCTCAACATTTAGAAAAGAGCATGTCAAAGGAGAAGAAAAATGACATTTAGAAAACAATACATGAGAAGTGCGCGTGGAGCGGACTCTCGACAGTGTATCAGGACAGACTGCTGAGGTTCCTACGCCTGTCTTACGTGGACATTTTTAAAAGCCAGATGAGCTGTACTGAGATCAGTGACAGCTCATGTCGTTTTGAAGAAGGCTGTTTGGAAAGTTATGTAAAAGTTACATAAGGCTAAAAGCACATCTCTAAACAGGTCTGGCTCTGTTAATATTTGTATTTGGGGCACTCTGTTATTTACATAATGTACCCTCTTTGGAGTCTGATTAATTGTAGGGCCTGTTTTGCTCATTAAAAGCACTTTGCATTAAATTATGACATGTAAAGAGCTACCCTAAGTGGCGTGTTGCGGAGAAGGGTGTCTGCCACACAATGTCCAGGCCCCCTCACATTCAGTCCTGACACACTCAGCGTTGACTCAGAGTTAATGGTGTCCGACCCCAAGTAACCGGGGTGGACTGCAGAGGGATTTTTCAGCTGGGATGTTAATCACCTTAACCACACCCGCCATTCCAGGGTGGGGGATTGGTTTTGGTTTGTGCGGTGGAGGTGAGCAGGGTTAATAATGAATGAATGTGATGGCTATGCATTATCATCAATCCATGCTTGAAAGAGCAACCTACTTCTATAGCCGCTGCTCCCGACACAGTTCACGTCTCGCCTGAGCTGCAAACTGCGAGTGCCCCTTAACATTAGCTGTCGAGGCTAAGTGCTGTTTGTCAGCATTTCGCGTCGAGCTCACGGGAGTTTTTCCTACAGAAAAACGTTCTGAGGGCAGAATGAAAAATGATTGGTTCATAGGGACAACCAATCAGATTGTAGAGGAGGTGGGTCCAAGCAACCAGAGGAGGCGGGACCAACCAATCAGATGTCTTGGTCCCGCCTCCTCTAGTTGCTTAGACCAACCTCCTCTATGATGTGATTGATATCCCTCTGAACCAATCATTTTTCATTATACCCTCAGAACATTTTTATGTAAGTAAAACTCCCACGCGCTCAAGGCAAACATATCCTCCTTCAAGAATACACCAACACTGGCCCTTCTGAGCACCTGATTATTTTGACTGCTCTTACAAAATCCTGCTTGCACTTCCTCGTGAGCAAAGCTGGGCTTAATTGAGCAGACGCTCAGTAAGGGTAATCCCTCCAAATTAGTGGATTGATGATAATACTCTGTTAATGATTAGTGGGGGATGTTACCACCTGCAAAAGGACAAAGGGTGACTAAGGCGTGCTACAGGCTTGAAGAGCACCAACTCTGCCCTCGACTGCTTGTCTTCACGTTGCAGGTCTGTGGGTGCCTGCTGTATGTTTCATCTGGGCATCAATGGGCTCACCAGCATGCTAACGGCTGGGTTAGCTTAACCACAGAGCTTCTGTCTTTGTTACAGGTGGTTGCCCAGTGATGTTTTGGAAATGTACTTGTGTCCATCCTGGTGCCACCACGCAAACACCGATTCTCCTAAGTGGTCCTCATCCCTGGAGGTCCTCTGGGACTACTGCTGCAGCTAAGGCCCTATTCATGAACAATGGGCTCCAATTCACAATTTTATTCTTTATGTTGCACAGTTCAGTCGCAGGAGTTTTCAGAAAATGTAATAGTAAGGACGGGGCAATGTAGTGTAATGAAAGGACAGGGCTGCGGCCTCCACATAGCACGGTGACATCATCGGCATCACCAACACCCCATTGGTTATCAGGTCGTGGCCTCTATCTACAGAATGGGAACAAAGGCAGAATGCCTCCACTGGCTTTCTAACAAAATTTATCCAACATTGGTCTGTTGGTCTATTCCATTAAGGTTTCCCCCTGAATGCTAATGGGCTAGTCTTTATGTGCTGGTACGGATGTGATTGGTCGGTCAGGTGTCAGGTGAGTGTGCATACAACCAATAAAACTGAGGTGAGATTTTTTTCATGTAACAGATGTTCCATGGTCTTGTCTTTCATCTGTTTTTTTTAGTGGTCAGGTGTCAGGACCCAGCAGGGAGCAGGGACAGAGTACTGCTGCATGGACAGGGAGGCAGGACAGGGAGGGGCTGGGGCTTGGGGGTGGGATCAGGGAAAGGGGGGTGCTGGGGTATCTGAACAGGTGGTACCTTTTGCAGGTCAGCCTGCAGCCTCTTCAGAATGTTTTCCAGCTGAGACACTTTCTCTCCGAGGTCCCCAGGAAAATTGCTACTTCGGAATTAGAGAAACAGGGAGTCAGAGTGAGATCACCTGGAGAATGAAGGGTGTGGATCCTTGGAGGCCGACTCTATGTCTGCTGGAGGAGCCCGCAACTTCACCTCAGTGCTGAGGTAAGAAAACCGTAGCATGTTCTCCAACAAGCAGTAGGCTACCTTAGATGTTTATGATACAATATCGACAGATAAAAAAACCCTTTAGAACATGCAATTGGTAGCATCAAAATACAGTGTAGCTGAAACACTGTGGGATGAAAATTCTGCACAGACAAAGCAGAGACAGTGATCTGCGTAATGATTCGATTCTGTCCAGGGGTTCCCAATTCACGTCGTGAACCTGTGTGGTGTTTTTTCAGACCTGCTGGTGCTGACTCATTCACTCACGTCCCTTCCAGGGAGCCAGGTCCTCACCTCTCCACGCTGTTGTTCATTATGGAGTCCACCTGTCCATCTATGACAGGGCCATCTCCTGGGGCTTGGGCTACATCACCCACCGCTCTCCTTCCTGTAAAGCCAAAGCACGACTCATGGAGCCTCATGGCTTTTTCTCTGAGCGACTCAGAGTCCCCACGGCCCCTCGATCCAGCCATTCGGCCATTTATGTGGTCAAGAGCTGCAGCGGAGTTGTCTAGGCAACGGAACCTCTACGAGGCCAACATGTCCATGTTATTAAATGTCACCCTCAGAAGTGTTTGTCAGATGGGGACCACGAAGTCCATATCGGCTCAATAGTTATCGCCACAAGTAGAGGAATAATAATAATAATAATAATGCTAAAATGTTCAAACTAGATTCATGGTGGGGCTAGCATTGAATCTTCAGCCCTGATCCTGTGAGGCAGACCTTCGGTTGCGTGACACCGCGTGTCAGTACGGTGCAGTCATTCTAACCTTCGTGACGCAACGCCTCCAGCATGCTATTACAGGCAGAGGCCACTGCAGTGATGGACTGCCATTCGTCATCGGTGGAGTCACTGGGCTCCAACAGGACTGAGGAAGACATCATTTTTTAATCATGTTAGTCTGGAAATCAGTACAATTATAATAATAATACATTTTATTTAAAGGCGCCTTTCAAAGCACACAAGGACACCGCACAGAATTACACAACGAAAAAGAACAATCAGAATAAAAAGAACTAAAACTAAAACAGTATAAAAAGATAAAAGAATTTACAGAGAGTAGGCATTTTTAAACAGATGCGTTTTGAGTTTAGATTTAAAAAGAGAAATGGAGTTGATATCTCTAATGTCTTTTGGTAGGGAGTTCCAGAGTCCTGAAAGAGACCTGAGGGAGCGAGAGGGAGTAGCAATGTGAATAAGATCAGAGGGGTATGGAGGAGTGAGGTTGTGGATGGCCTTAAACGTATAGAGGAGGATTTTGAAATTAATGTTAATATGAGACTGAAAGGATAATGTGCTATCGAGGACGACGCCCAGACTCTTAACCTGAGGGGAGGGGGAGACACAAGAGTTATCAATTGTGATTGAAAAACTGTCAGCTTTAGAAATTGTTGATTTGGTACCAACTAGAAGAAATTCTGTTTTTTCACTGTTAAGTTTGGGGAAATTAGAAGAAAACCAAGATTTTAACTTATTAATGCAATCAGTAAGAGAGGAGGCTGGGAGGGTGGAATCGGGTTTACTAGAAAGATAGAGCTGGGTATCATCCACGTAGCGATGAAAAAGTATGTTGTATTTACGGAAATTATGTCCAATGGGGATGAGATACATAATGAAAAGAAGGGGCCCAGGACAGAGCCCTGGGGCACACCAGTGGTAACTGGAGAGGGCTGGGATGTAGATGACTTAAGCTGAACAAACTGAGTGCGGCCAGAGAGATAAGATTTAAACCAGTTTAAAGGAGTGTGAGTTATACCGATAGAAATTTATCTATTGAGAAGAACGGAATGAGATATAGTGTCAAATGCTGAACTCAGATCAAGTAGAATTATAACTGTGATCTGTGCCAGGGAGGAACACCTGGCACTGCTATTCTTTTTGCAAACCTTTGACAGCATTAAAATACATCAGGTGGTAACAAACAAAACACTTAAATAGTGATATTATTTATTCATAATATCCTGGCTATAATTGGGAGGTAGGGTGTGACTCAACAGCCTAAAACTCTCTGCCTGTGACTGGTAGGTCACTGGTTTGAGACCTGGCTTCTTCAGAATAGTCATGCGTCTCTGGGCCCTTGAACGAGGCCCTTAACCCTCATCTCTAGGGCTGCTGCACGCTGGCTGACCCTGTGCTCTGACCCCCAAGCTTGTTCTCACCTGTATATGTGTCTGTGTGTCTCATGGAGAGCAAGATGGGCTATGCAAAAATCTATTTTCTCTACGGAAATGAATAAAGCATCTCTACTCTATTCTGTCTAAATGGTCTTGTACTATCAGTAACAGAATATGACCAGCAGATGGCACTATAATCTAAAGATGAGTGATACTCCTGGTTTAAGAATAAATGTCTATGATAATTGATTTTACTGTTATTTCTGATGGATATAGGAGTACTTCATTGTGACGATGGTTTCACCCAGACCAGTGGAAGGCAACTGTGATCTACGAGTTCAGCCGTTTTTTTCCTCTCTAACATACATCTAAAATGCTTCACTGACGATAAGTTCATACACTATTTGTTTACCCGGAGGCCCAGGTGAAAATCGGTTGCTAATGGAAACTGGCCCCAAAAACCTGTAGCTTCCATTCAAGAATGCTGTTCACCATTATTATATACCTATACATCAAAAATATTAATTGCTGGAAGCTTGTTGCGCATTCCACTGTCTTGTAAAACAACACAGCTGCATGTATTTTAATGCCATACATAACTGAAAAACGTGAAATAGAAAAGACTGAAAAACAATAATAGTGTTTTGCTGATGTATGAAGTGTTTAAAAGTGTTTTTTTTTAAAAAATGCAAATGTAGGTGTGACGGTATATGTTAGTGGTATATGTTAGAGTGTCTGTGTAGACTACAAGACTACAAGGGTCAGACCACGGCACTGGGGATGAGACCCTTTGGACGCCAATGTTCTGCCAGTAAAAGCCCCAGCATGGCCTGAATGTTCCAGTGAAGTTTGCGTCGTATCAAAGAAGCCGCACACAGACTGACTATGACTCAGAGGGGAGGCGATGCGGGGGGG
>JAODJU010000002.1:1740787-1760617 GCA_026776725.1 Gnathonemus echidnorhynchus | reverse complement strand
GCCGAGCACAGAACCCTTTCAACTTTAAAGTAATTCGTAAAAGCTGAAGTAGCTCATAGCGTCCCTCCTGACATGGAACAGGTGGTCACCCTAGTGCCACTTAATGTGCAAGTCTGACTGAGGCCGAACAGTGAAATGTCACATATTGTATGCCGTCTGAAAAATTTTGCTAGCATGTATTTTTTTAAAAATGATTTTCTTCCATTTTTAAAGAGCCTATTCTGGGATGTTACCAAAATGCAGAAGTGTAATCAAAGTGTTCTGTTTACTTCTTAAGTATGAATGCTTTTTCATGACTTTCAAAAAGATTTTGGACCAGATATTTCTGACATTAAAAAGGTCCCTAGTTGAGTATATTATTATTTGGACTGTTTCAGAGCATAGCAGAGGTGGGAATGTCAGTTTCAGGAAGTAGGTTCAGAGGGTACAAATCCAGACCAAGATTTTGTTTCAGCCAACCAGTTGAGTACTTGGTGAATGTGATTCTTTATACTCAACTGATTGGTTGAAACAAGATTCTTGTCTGGATTTGTACTCTCTGAATGTAAACTTTCCACCTTTTGAGCACAGTAACATGGAAATTTGAATATATCCATCCAAAACGTCTTTTCTCATTTTTAAATGAAGAATGGTCTTCACAGAAATGACTGCATATCTTATGAAGTTCTGGAATGTAAAAGCTATCAACTGTCTCAAGTTATCTATAACCAGACACGTGGAAATGTGAATAGACCACAACCCCATTAGTTCTTTACCTCCATTGATCACACATCATTACTAATAGCAATTCTATGTCAAATCGTTAGCATCATTTGTTGATTTCAAAAATAGAAAGACTATGGTTTCCTCCTGCAGGATAAAGACGTGCAATTAAAGGAAATGGTTTCTCTAAATTCTCCTGTAATTTTGTGTGTGTGTGTGTGTGTGCACTCTGTCACAGACTTGCATCCTGTCTAGGGTTTTCTTCTGCTTTGTGTTTTATGTTGGCTAGGATAGACTCTAGGCTCCCTGTAAGTGGTTTGAATATAGATGAATATAGATTGAAGATTAGAAAGACACTACTATGGGCTGTAAAAATTTCCTATCAGAATGGCCAATGGCCCCGTTTATTTTTGTATATCTATGTTTCAGTCATTGCCCTACCTTCCCAGAACACCACAAATTCAACATCAGTGTTCCTGGATCCACAAAACACATTATGGTTAGGTATATCATCACTTTTCTTTCTTGCATACTTTTCACAAAGAATTAATACAAATTCCAGGCACAAACGCCAATAGGACATGCAAATGACTTACTGCTGAAACATGGTATAACCCAAAAAGATCTGCTTGACCAATATAGTTCACAGAATGTTATCTATACATGTTTGTGGTTGACAAATGAACATTAATTTATTGCAGTTACAACTTACATCAACACTGATGTCACTGAATATTTCTCTGTTGGTGACCATTTTTTACATGAATGTTTCATAATAAAGTATTTCAAACTGACCATCCTTTCCGAACCAGATTTATATAACACCATGCATACAAAAACTTTAAACTTCACAGTCTACCCAAAAACGAAGACGCTACATATGCAGTTAAAAATATTTCCCATTCTGCAGCTTGGCAGAATGCAGGCAGTGACAGCCAGGCATTTTATCTCCGCATTTATAAAGTTGTTAGCAGATGCCTTACTGTGTTACTTGTTCCTCAGAGAATGCTGAGCTTTACGCTCCAAACTCAAAGGAACAAGGTTATTCCTCAGTAAGAGTGGAGCAGGAATATATTTCGAATAAGCTAGACATTTCTTTAAAGGACGTTGTCTGGCGTGAGTCTCCTACGATACGGGGCCATCAGTCCAGCTGCTGGTGTGGAGTAGAGGTATCTGTCATTCTGTGAGACTGAATCAATGTGCTCCTGCAATCTGAGTACCCAGCACACCCATATTATAGATTTTTTGAAAAAATGAGTTGCGATATATGCACGATAAATGCATTAGCTATGCTGGTGCTCAAACCAAGATTGAATTATTTTAGCACACGGTGAAGAAGAGAAGGTCACGTAGGACCAAATGAAAAATCGTAAAATAAAATCATTCATCTAGAAACTTGATACTCTAGACACTCGCGGACCACCATATTTTGACATTATGAAAACAATTTCCATTTCTGTGAGGCTGGAAAGCCATCTATCCACAGCAATACACCACATATTTGCTAAAAAAATAATAAAAAAGAAAACTAGCAAGAAGGGTGGAGATTGTGAATGGGAAATAGTCTGTGATTATTTATTCAGTAATGATACTGTAAGAGTACACGGTTCCTCATTCAATGAATGCAAATACATTTTTACGCACATTCTGTGTACAGTACAGCGCGTAAATATGCCAAGTCGCTCTCTGCCTGTTTGTGAATGTGTGTATGGGGAGGATGGGTTGTAATTATATATTTCGTACACATTTCCTATACAAATTGCATGCTTTGGTTAAATCCCATAAAATGGTAAATAAAAAATGCCTTACAGCCCTGAATTTAGTGGTGGGGAAAACACTCCTTCTGCCTCCCTATTAAGGTTGATTGTTTGTACCTCCTGTGTGCATCTGAATTGCTCTGCAGACTACAACATGCCTTTGCCTTTGGGCTTTTGGCACACGCTCATGATAGATTTTGCCAATGTTCGCCTGTATGGTTTTGCCTGTGTCTAACTGCCAGGATATCGAGACGCGAGGAGAGCAGGCTGATTTATCGCACATCGCCTAATGAGGCTCGAAAAACGGCAGCGATGAAATGACACGGGGCGAGCACTGCAGAAATGGGATGTGAGCAGTACCTCTACAAAGATTATAAAGGCCAGGTTGTAAAAGTGAGAAGTTCTCCCGTTTTGCATTTTAAGCCAGGTTTCAGATTCGATGAAATGGGATCGAATCCCGTGTGCCTCCTCACGCACATACGCTGTGTATGGTCAGGGCCCCAAACATCTGAGAAGTGCCCGCTGTCGCAAGGGACCATCGGTAGGTCCTCCGCTGCTACGTCCGTGTCCGTGAGTGCGTGTTGTTGCGTGTATACTTGCGTGGCTATGCTTACGCGACTGTGAGAGCGGTACAATCGGACGGGCACGTGCTGTTCATGTCGGCTGCTTTGGCAAGTGCTGCACAGAAAGAGGAAGTGCGCTTGGCTGTCTTCTGTAGCATTGTCTGTGGTCCTAAGGAAGACCTCACTTCCTCTCCCCATGCCTTACATGCAGCATGTACCACAGAAGCTGTTTCAACAGCCGTTTTCTGGTTGTGTTTCCGTGTATTCGACTACTCATATTTTGTGGATTTTTTTTTCCAGGGTGTGCATGAGTTTTAGACAATTTTTTTTATTGTATCACAGGTAATTTTGACCCAGATTACACAGTACCAAAAATAACCACAACAAGGCCAGATGCACACATGATTTTTTTTTTTTCTCCTTCTGGAAGCTTCTCTATTTCGCTATTGAGATGAAGCACCTCGGAAAGCTACCCTTTCTAAAAGGCTTTCTGAAGAGCTTAAACTGCTGCAGCCAGGAGCAAACCAGTCTGGGAAGAAACAGCTTGGTGGTGGTGTGACTGCAGCAGGAAGTGAAAAGAGGTCACGGACGTGGTTGCGTTTTGGGACAGGCTGCATAATAATAGCAGAGGATGGCTTGTGTGTCATCGCCGTGGAGACGGATGGAGTGAGTAACTGAAAGTGTCAGTGGACTGGTGCATGTGTGTCTATGGAAGCATAATGCATGCACAAGTACTATAAATCACTTTAGCTATGCAGAGCATGAGAGGAAATGACACAAACCTTTCTGAAAATCTATAAACAAAGCTGCGTGGCACCATCTAATATTTATATAGTATAAGAAATGGAAATAGTTATGCTGGCTTTTAACCAAGATTTTCCATTGATGGAAACAAACCCAATAAAGTACCTTGTGTCTTTTCTTAGGTGTGTTTGCGCACCAAGATTTCCAGTATATGTGACGTCTGCTGAAAGACACCTAACCTAAGTTCTCAAGGCTTCCCCCCAAGCCTGAAAGGAAGACGTCTCGCTTGATAAAAAAGCATCACAGAGAAGCATCACAGAGAAGCATCACAGAGAAGCATCACCTTGCACATTGCACAAAACGCTACGGGAAAGCAGGCTGCAACCTGAACCCTCTGCTCTAGTCGTCTTTCATTGTCTACACTCAGCCTGAGCCCTCTGCTCTAGTCGTCTTTCATTGTCTACACTCAGCCTGAGCCCTCTGCTCTAGTCGTCTAGTTGTCTACACTGACATTTGGAAGCTTTGGTCACCTTTGCCCTCAGAATCAAAGCTGAATCTCTGATAAATGAGGCACCACATCTTGTAACTCTTGAATAAAAACAAAGTAAAGATATGCGCAAAATGAAAGTTATTAATTTAATAACCACTGCAGTTTCCTAGCATTTCAAGAGACCCACTGGAAGTACAGGCTCCGTGTTCGGTCCGTCGTTTGCAGCTTAATGGAATACAATGCTTGGCAAATTCCTGGAATAAACATGGCTACTGGAATAAACCCCTTTTTTAAATAAATAATGACAAATCATTTTTGTTAGCTTTGAGAGTGCGTGGGTTTTCCTTCCAGGTTAAAAAGTTGACTAAAGATGTGAGTCAGAGTGCTCCAAATATGGAACCATTCACACAGAAATGATGAGCGAGAGGCATGGTGTGAGGAGACAGATCCGAAGGATGGTGGGAAAGGGACTGTGGAGGTGAGACTTATGCTGGGGGGTCACATCCCTATTCGCTGTTCTGAGATCTCCAAAGGACAATTCAGTGGCACTCCTTCTGCAGGTCCGCATGTGGGCATCGTGACACCTCCGTCAGCCGTGCGTCACTGTGCTGCGTGTGAAGCCTATTTTAGCGAGCAGGTCACACAACTGGCTGCGGCCATTCATGCATGTGAGGATTCCCAACTGCGCTGTTATGTCGCATGAAGATGGGTACTTTCAGAGTGGGGAAAAACACAGCATGTGGCCAGAAGCCGACATACAAGAGGGCTTCGGTGGAAGTACAGATTTGAAAGTACTTTCCAGCAAGCTCTGGGTAAGGGACCATTGTTTGCTATACAAGTGTGTGCGACCACACATCCTGTACTATTAGCTAGGTGTGTGATGCACTGTGAATGTTTGTGTACACATGGACATGAGCTCTCTGAATGTTTGTATACATGCCAACTAAATCAGCTTCTGTTTGTGTGTGTAAAGGCTCTGTGATTGTGTGTTGAGTATATATGCCAGCATTGGCAGCCTCTGTGTGTGTGTGTATGGGGGGGGGGGGGGGGGGATGCTCTGTGAGTGTGTGTGGGGGGGTGATGCTCTGTGTGTATGTGTGGGGGGCTGCACTGTGAGTGTGTGTGTATAGCCACTGTATTTATTGTCTGTCTGTGTGTATGTGTGGGGCTCTGTGAGTGTATAAGAGGCTTTGTGAATGGGTGCATGTATAGCAGCTGTATTGTCTGCTGTGTTCATGCACCTGTGTGTGCGTGTGTGTGGACCCCTGTCAGACATGTGGCACTTTGCCCACCCTGGGCAATAAGAACAGCTGTCCCTCTGTGAAAGCAAGACATTGCCCTTCGCTCCATGACTGTCTCTATTATTCTGGCCGCGGAGGCGGGCCCAGCAGATCCCGCCCACTGGCCCGTCCTCTTCTACCCGGGCTGCCCACTCATGCTCAACGGCCCGGACGTCAGCCTCAGCCCGGACTCAGGCACGCAGCTGTCAGGACATCCGCTGGCCGGGGGAGCACCGATCAATGGGCACAAAGTTAAAAAAAAAAAAAAGAAGAAGGAAAAAAAATAAATCAACGTGCCACCTGCCCGGCTGAATTCACCAGCCTTCAGTAAAAGCGGCCCTTTGGCAGCGTCTGCCCAAATGCAACTTTAGGCTTCATTAAAGAGCTCTGAGGAAACATTGAGAAACAAGCGCTCTGTCAGGCCTGGACCCTCCGTCACAGGCCGTACCATCACAGGCCGTACCATCACAGGCCGTACCATCACAGGAGCAGGCAGAGATAGCGCCTCTTAGCCGGAAACCTGCCTCTTTGTTATTCACCCAGGGAGAACGGAGGCAGAAACAGGAGAGGTCTGGTTCACCCTCTGCCTCACCCTTCCCGGCAGTTTCATGAAGGTCAGCTTCGGAAGCAGAACCAGGCCCATGGAGGTCAGCTTCGGAAGCAGAACCAGGCCCATGAAGGCCTTGCTTAAGGCCTGAGCGGCGGGTAAACGAATTGCCTGAATCACCCGTGAGAAGCGGTGGCTGACTCCGGCCTGGATGTGACTTGGGAGTTTTCACTTTCACAACCTCAAAAATAGATGTCCTCATGCGCAAGAATGACACAACTAGAGCAATTAATGGGAGTGTCTCGCTTGGGTGGCCGAGCCCTGCGTGGGAACCAGGTATCGCTCAGACAGCCTTCAAACAATCCCACCATTACCATATACAGAGATCTACATGGATACGTACTTTTGAACCACTACACCGATTACACAAATAAAAAATAGACGTTAATTTGACTCAATTTTTCAATCAATGATCTTTGCGATGAATAAGTAATATGTCATTATTCCAAGCTATAAAAGCTTTATCAAATATTGATTGTATCTTCATTCCTTTTTATTGCATGGGTTTGGGATGACTGGAGTATTTCTGTGGCTTGGGGAGTAGAGCCAATAAAACCAGATCATCGTTTCTGGGGCCCACAGCTGCCTCACTGCTGTCATGCATTTGCCAGCTTCATCAGTGTAAGCACCACACAACAGCCACTCACAACATTTAGGGCACTGAGTATTTTCCTCGACTCTTTCATCAACTTGCTGACTATTCAATAATCACATGATTGAATTATATTTTAGGCTTAAAAAGACGGTGTCTATGGGGCGTCCCTTAGGCGTTCCGGCTTCGTGCTCCTCGCGAGCCGCCTTCTCATTTCACAATTCGTTTGTTTTTCTTCTTCTGTTTTTTTTTTAATTGCCGCATGCTTAAGTGAGGTACTGTAGCTGTTACAACAGATGGGGAACTAGCCGAGAGCATGGTGCACCACTGCCGGCGTACACAGACACACAACCTACGCAAGCAGAGTGCTAGGTGTCGCGTGAAGGTTTAGCGTATCTGGGTTGAGTGTGGCGGGAAGGAGGCTCCATATCCAGCTGCGACGGACTGAACCCATCCCCGGTGTTACATGCAGGTCTGCCTCTTGCCTTATGTCTCCCAGCAGGACATCCATGGGTGTCCTTTCACCTGTGGTGGAGCAGCGCTGGCAGCAGGGTGGATATCGACTGTCATCTCGCAGAGGATGCGGTCACAGGCAGCCATCTGCAGCCCGGCTTCCAGCGTCTGCCGTGTTGTGCAATGTTCTGTTGCTGCACGGTTCCTCATTAAATATTCATGCCCGGGCAAAGACTCTTTCATTTTTTCTCACGCGTGACTCACCAGCTCTTTTCCGCCTTTCCTGGGATGATTCAGTTTAAGTGCCTCATCTCACCTGTACAGCATGCAGGATTTGCCGGATTTACAACGTTTTGGTTCTGAATCCATATCTAGTCAGCATCTTCTGAATCCGAGATACCTGGCAGACTTTTCATTGATTTCTGTCCTAAAACACCTGAGTAAGTAATTCGTTGACAAGTATTAAAAATGATATTCTAACTTGAACGGTACATCCACTTGATCGGAAGGTTGCCGGTTCGAGTCCAGCCTCGGCCCGTCTGCGGGTCCTTGACCAAGGCCCTAAACGCCCAGCTCCCTGGGCACTGCCACGGATGGCTGCCCTTCACCACCAAATTTCCCCATGGGGATCAATAAAGTATCAATTATTATTATTATTATTGCAGGCTGTCTATACAGACCACATACACACACTGTTGTTCTGAGCATACAGAGAGAAAAGTTGCTTTCTAAATATAAAACCATTAGACAGCAAACTTCAGAAAATATCTCAGCCTACACAAGAAACTTCACAAACATTAACAATAATTCAGCCAGAGCTACAAACAGCCCCATTCTTCTGACCTCATTTCTTGCCCCCACTTGTTTTTATGTCTCCACCCACCCACCATCTACCAAATAATCCACAATACCAGTCACCATGAAAGGCACCGTGCGACGCACAATACCATCCACCCTGCTGCCTAGCATAAAAGCCACGGCACCATCCACTGTGTAACACAATGTTCCATCCATCACCCCAGCATGCTGCCTGTAGGGCCTGACTGTGTTTTGCTGTGTCCTTTCATGTAGAAGGTCTTCCTGTAGTAATATAACATACCACCAGACTTAAAACCCAAAGATTCAAGCATCTGCAGAACTTTTTTTTTTTCTTCCCCTGATCTAACGTCGCATTTGCATAGTGGTTCTGGGTGCTGTTTTTAAGTACCAATCCCATTCAGAAGCTGCATTCACAATAGCCAGCTTCTCCAAAAACCTTTCAGCACTTCTCCAACATGGCACACACAATTGTTTTCGTTAGAATTTTCTTTTTTCTTCAGTCCCTAAAATCTGAGGTAGAAGTTGTGCGTTGTTGGAAATCAGTTGCCTGTCTTCACTGTAAATGTGCTCTCCTTTCATTTTCCCAAGCTGAAGTGTTCAGAGATGGATTGCAACATAGAATGACCGAGCAGAATGTCGACAACACCACAAAGAGGACGGGGGCCAGGGGGCAAACGGTCAGGCCTAAGCTGAAGGAGGGGAAGCTTTATGTGCGTTTAAGTATATGTATACACACACATATACACACACACATATACACATATACACACACACACACATATACACACACACATACACACACACATATACACATATACACACACACACATATACACACACACATATACACACACACACATACACACACACATATACACACACACACATATACACATATACACACACACACATACACACACACATATACATACACATATATACACACACACATATACACACGCACATATACACACACACGCACGCACAAAGTCTAAACACTTTCAGTAAGCTGGTTAAAGACGAAATGTGATTGCTTTTCGGAACAGAGGAAGTCGCTCTGCGACTGCGAAAGAGCAAATGCAAGACGGGCTATTTTTTGTCATGGGGATGTTACTCTCATTTCTAATGTCGCTAAAAGTTCTTGCTTTCAGTTAATTAGCATAAAAAACAGGAACAAAAGCCACGGACTTAGCATTATACAGACTACATGACATGCACAACTGTTGTCTGATGAGGAAATATTTTTAGAAACTGCCCCAAACCCAGACCAACACACGAGACACACCCCCCCCCCCCCCCATATGCCAAGGTGAAAGCTGCCGTATGCAGAAGCAGGCATGGTGAAGTCTGCAAACTTTCATCTCACAGACCATAGGGGCGTGGCTTCCTTGCTTGATACCGCAGCTGCAGAACTCTGCAGTGATGCAGGCTTGCTGCTTAACCTGATCTGCCTCAGACAATGGGCAACATACTGTATGACACTCCCCTAATTCACTTTGGATAAAAGTTTACGCTTTGCGATTGGACTATGTAGGGGACGGACAGTGGAGCCAATGCACACACTAAGATTTGCTGCCCCAGTGCTCACGGATTTTCAGCTTTATCTCTGCTAAGAAGGTGTGGGTAGCCTCAGGAGATAAAGCCATTATGGACAGTAATGTTAATGTAAGAGTAATGTTACTGTTAACTAAGGTTACATAAGTGTTAACTGGTTACATTTTAAGACAGTTATTAACAACAGAAGAATTGTAATGAGGTAAGATAAGGTCTTTTTAAACCTAATAAACAGAAAAAACTGGGTGAAATAAAAGAAAAAGAAAAGAATGTATTTTTAGTTCATTGTCACAAGGTATTTGTAAAAGGCTAGCAAACTAGGTGGAAAACTTCCAATACAAAACACTGCTTCCCCACTGGGAACTACTTTTCGTGTCACCGGGAGAAAGCAGACCTCCCCGTAACGTTGGAGATCTCGTGTCAGTGACAGGCACCGAAACACGGCTCTGCCTGACCATCGTCACCTCACTCAGACCGCAAGGGCTGTGACTAAATACTCAACTCCGATAACCCAGTGACCATCAGGCTTGCTTCACCGCTCAGGCGTTCACAAGGTGGTGGATTATGAGGATATTCTTGTGGGTGTATCTGAGAATATAAGGATGATAAAGATGCCACTCACCTTTGTGTTTGTGTGGTAAACAAGTAAGGGAAGGCATTCACGCTAATCTCCCTGGCTAATGATAATAAGCTAATGATATACAACTGCAATGTGAGGTGAAAATTAACTCATCCCAAGGAGTCAAACCTCCCTTTCCCACAAGGCCGGACTTAGTACACAGGCTAACCTGGTCTGTAGCCCAGGGCCCCAAGTTGTTGGGGGCCCCAATTTTTAATTGTTTTCTGGTTGCATCAGCAGCATTTTACGCTATATATCATCCCCCAACAATGACTTTAGCCCCGAGGTCTCCATCCCCCTAAATTCCGCCCTGCTTTCCCATGTCACGCACCCCAGGGCATTACCTCGCCTCGTCACGTCCCTAACACCAAGGCATAAAAGAGAGGACAATGAACTGCAGGGGCTGTATAAGGAGCGAGACCACAGCTAAAAACATTTTGAATGTTTCTCTCCCACAGAAGTTCATGACGTGACAGGTGCAATATTAGTGTGAGTCGGCTGAAATGCGAGCGTCTTTCTAATTTCGCTTTCTCCCAGTTTACTCCTGCGGAATCTCTGGTTTGTCACAATCTGCCATCCGGCAGAAATCAGATGACAAATGTGCTCCTCTGATCTCAGTCCCCTGGGACGCTCTGCTGTCTTTCCGAAGAACAGATCACCACACAGCACTCAAGGCAGCGAAAACACCTGCCGACACAATGATGCCACTTGTACCTTAGGCACCAGACGACACAAACCCTGAACTGTGCATCCTTATAGTACATAACCAATTCCCTAACCCAGACTGCATCCTTTTACGGTACAGCTGCTTAGCGTTGAAGCTACAAACATGGAATTTACCTTTACTTTCAACCTTTCATTGCGTTTCAACCTTCACAAATGCTTACTCTACATTAAAATGGACATGTACGGGTTAATACTCCAGCAAAACTAGTCATCTACAAACATGCCTTCTATGAGACCCAAAATACCTCGAAATATAACATACAGGCATTATACAGAAACGCCATTGTGCAGAACTCCCACTTAAACATGACAACATGCAGAATCCATCCGTAAATATAGTTCATAGATAAAATATCTCCATACACGCCAGCCACACACTGGATAAATTCAATATTTAGGTCCGAAGGAAACAAATTCGTTTCATTTACTGAGCAAATGTCAGCATATTAAAAGTTAATAAAGGTAGAGTTATTAAAATGGTAAAACTTTGTGGATGTCAGGTGCTGACTGCAAAGTTGGCAACTTCGATATTCCAGTTTCCTTTCGATCACCAAAAAATGCCGCTTGATTTCCTACCTGTGGCTTCAACCTTGAGTACTGCCTACTAATGGTTTACTCACTGAATCTACATAGCTTTGACTCACACAGCCTGTTCCCCAGGTTTTTTATATCAAGCTCTGCTTTTGCCTCAACTGTAGAAAATCCTTACAAATGTTCCCCAATGTTTCCTCTACTCAATGTACCAACATTTTTCTCAAACAAACAAGTGAAGAAAAAAAACGTGTCTTCTTTCCCTCTGCACATTTCAGTCATTTCCTGGTCCAGCACTTTATGCTTGAACCAAACACATCTTTCACTCGTCTTACCACCAGCTTCTGCGTGTGCGTTTCTCAGTCCGTCTGCCTGTTCAGCTCTCATCTCCAAACCCCGCGGCCAGGGGCTGCAGGCACCATCCGTAATGACTTAACGTCTTGATCGTCTCGCAACAGCAGTGAGCAAGAAGTGTGTGGCGGGGGGGTGGAGAGCCACCTCGAACATCATTTCCTCTCCTTTGCCAAGCGTTTCCCCTTTCGCGCCACCGTGGCTGGGTCATCCGTGCGGTAACTTTTTAAAAAATGTCTCGGTGCAGACAAACAGGTGTGCAGCGTTCCCAGAGAAGCGGCCAAACTGAGTCGTAATCTTAACATAAGGAGTGGATGGAGGGCTGGAAATCCCTGCTAATCTGTGAGATTCAAAAGACAATCCTTACCTCGGTCTTTCATCCTCTTCCTTCCGCTGTCATGTCATCGCTCATCTGTTTTTTCTTTTTTTCTACCCCAACTAACTGTTCTCTGCCCTTTCTCTCTTTCTCTCGCTCTTCCCCTGACTGCTCCGTACCTCTCTCTCTCACTCCCTCTCTCAAAAGATCATTATCATTCCTCACTTAATCTCTCTCCTCTTTCTCACACAGACTGCCCTGCGCTCAGGGTAGCTTGGTTTTTACCCATATGCAGGTTGACTTTCTTGCTCTCCTCCCTCTATTCACTCGTTCCTTTTTGCAGATTTAGTTTCATTCACATCACGGCGAGACCCAGCCCCTCTCCTCCTCCCTTCACACACTACCTCTCCGGTCACCCTCCCCCCCCCCCCCGGCCCCCCCCCCCCCCCCCCCCCCCCTGCCAGATAACTCAGAGACACCAACCAACAGGATGTCCTCTCTCTCTCTCTCTCTCTGTCTTTCCTTCTCTTCTTCTGTAAAGCTGATCTGTTTTTAGGCTGATGGTTGGAAAAGCTAAATTAAACCGTTGGTACGCTTGTGCATTGTGTTTCTTTATAAAGATCTTCTCCAGTCATCTGTGTTTATCAAACATTTAATGATAATATAGTTTGTGTGCATTATTCTAATACCAGGGGTGTGGATGCGTGTTCTATCCAACCATCACTGTGTGTTTGTTACTACAGGAATATTGTTTATATCAACTCTGACACACACAGATGTCACCAAAAAAAAAAAAAAAACCATAAAATACCTAACATATAAAACAGCCCAACTCAATAAATCCGACGGTGACTAAAATGATCTAAAAATCACTGCCTTTTTTGGACATCATTAAATCAAAATACATTCCTACTCAGATTCTGAAAATTGACATTTGTGAACGACATTGCATGGGACAAATCAAGCAAATTAACTTGCCGTCTTAGTTCATCTGATTCAGCCATGGTGCCTGCCATCAGAAGGCAGACACAGAACAGGTACCACAAACACTGAGTAGAAGAGAAAAGATCATCTGTAAGATTTTACTGAAGTAAATGGGGAGGTTATTACCAGAGATGGTTTTGTCTGAATTCAGAGTTGAGATGAGTTCACACGGCTTTCATGTTGTTCCTGTTTTCCTTCTGACCACCTCCTGTGAAATGTGCACAGGTTATGAGGAACCATACTAAGGAAATCTTATTCATAAAGCCTTCACACAAAAGCCCTGCTGTAATTGGAGTTATTACGCATTCACTTTTCCAGTGGACTAATGAGCTTTTAATGCTGACTTTTTACAAGTCAGTGTCAATTCTTTTTTGTGTTTATTCACATTTAAGGGTCTGGTTTGGGTTCTAAAAGTTCTTGCTGCAAAAGATGACACCAAAGTGACAGCAAACATATGACCCGGCCCTTCATTAGATACAATGTCATAGGATTCCATCTTAACGCACATACTTGAAGTATTTATTCGATAGTCTGAAAACATGGTAAATGGTAAAAAAAAATGGTAAAAGTGGTCAAAAAAATGGATTTAAAAAAACTTCATGTACAGGTTCTTGGTTTTAGGAAATGAACGTTTATGAATCCTAGAAGAATAAGCCCTTGTTAGTCATGCATACTTAGGTGAGTACATTTCCACGACGCTTTGCTCTCATGACACAGTGTGGTCCATGAAGACTGACCATCCATCTTCTAATCACCTCTCCTGGTCAGTGGGGCAGAGGTTCCCTCAGGGTTACAGACGTCAGTCTTTGCACTGTGGGAGAAAGCCAGATAACTCCGTGAAAACCCATGTGACACAGGGAGAACGTGCAAACACCACACACACACGCACACACACACACACACACACGCAGTGGAGCTAGGATAAGAGCAGCTATAACCTGGGAAAGCTGTAGTACAATGAGAATGCATGTAGTCTCTTCATGGACATGCTGAGGGGGGAAGAGGGTCAAAAGCTAAAAAGCCTCACAAAGCACCAAAGGTGGCAACATGTTTAACTCTTTACCGTCCCAGAGGCATCCTGATCTCCAAGGTTACTTTTCTGATTACCTGGGTCAGAACAGCAACCCATCCAATGAGGAAAGACCCCGTGATTTTAACATGCTGAATGAACACAGAGGCTAGAGGGAAATTCACAGGAGGATACCTCAAACTAGGCGGATAGGTTTGGTTTCAACATTGATAGGGACCAAATTAGCCCCAAAGCCCTTTGCTCCCCTAAACACCCAGGCTACTCCCACACTGTTGGTAAGGGGCATGGACCTACCCAAATAAACGCCCTTGTTCACTACTCATTTTCTTTACCCAGAAAGACGCAACAGCATAGTACATATTCGGGCAACCAATTTACTTTACCTTAGACAGTCACCAGGCCGTTTACAGCTGTTTTCATTTTTAGTCACACAGATAAACAAGGCGTGTAAAGCCTGATTAATTGATATTATTTGTTATACATACATTTATTATCAATAATGTACCGCTACTAATACGGATTGAAATCTTATTAGAATTAACGTCCTAATATTAAAATAAATGCAATGACACAACGTTGGTTTTTGTCTGGTTCGGTCACACGGTGTAATGGATCAAATTATACGAGGCAGCAGATCAGAGAAAAGCAGAAAGGGGCTAAGAGGGAGGTCACAGCGGGGTATTGTTGTACGAGTAAAACTCATTTAGCCCTCAAACTGTCTCAGGATAATGAGCATCTGGAGGTGAGACCTTGCCCCTCTCCTAATTACTAAAGTCGGTCCGGGCCATATGTCGGGCCGCGCGGTATGCCCATGATAACCCAAAAACGACGTATAGTAAACATCGAAAACGCGCGTATTTTAGTTTACGAAGTAAACGCAGCGCTTAGCGAACGACAATTTAGGAACAGATACCGGCACATAACGCAAGTAGGAAGATATTGCCGGGGGGGGCGCAGTTCGCAGTAAATACACCTTGGAGAAATTTGAATGCCTAGGCTAGATGAGGTAAGGCCCGCTTAATTAGTAATATAGTAGTAAAATAAAGATGTATTCATATGTACTTAAGAAATATATATATGACAAAAATATCAATATTGCTTCTAATCTGCCTCAATTGCACTCATCTAAAGGTGGATTGCGGTTATAAACTGTCATTTAGAATCGGACAGCGACCCCTGGCGTTGACGACGAGTGTAATTATATTTCTCAGCTATGCTGACAAGTTCAAATTCATCCTCAGTACAGCATGGGTGATTTCACCTATTCTCCTTATATTTCTGCAGGGTTTCTTCTGTTTCCTCGTTCTCTGCTCTTTCCAGAGGTGTAATGTGACATTATAATTCCGTCAATAGGTGTTAGCTTCGATGGATTGATGTCCTCTTCATACTGTAGTATGAACTGACGCTAACTGGAATGGACGTTTAATGTTATATCATGTAACACCCGCTCTGCGGCGCTAAAATTTACCTCTAAATGAGCGCCCGACTCCGGAGAATTAATTGCAAAAAGATTTTTAAATGTTTAGGTTGATATATGAAAGAATTACAATTTTCCCTGGAAATTTTAGTGGTCAATATCATGCATGAAAGTTTTACCTGACCAGCTTATACAAACTGCATTTTAGGTCTGCATGTATTTTACGGATTTCACGGTTTGGACACGGTTCAGTTTCTTAGGGGAGATCGAGACTCATCGATCTGGGATGTCTGGAAGAATATTTGTAACGTTATTAGCCTATTAAAAGAATTTTATTAGGATAAATGTTATCATATACAGTAGGTCAATAAAACTGGACACTTGGTTGATATTCTTGAAGGCCTATATAGAAAAAAAATAGAGAAACTTCCGTTGTAAAACCGACATTTCACATTGGATTTATAAAACAACCAATAAACTAAAGTGTAATGTAAATAGAATTGCTTCTGGTCCTTGAGTGGTGACTCAGTGCAGACACGTAAAGCAAAAGCCAATTTGTTACTTAAATATTCAGCTTAATGCTTCAAATTATTTTTATTTCGTGTTAAACATGATATACAGTAATGATGCACACATTTATAAATCATCAGTTTTCTTTATATTCCAGAACGCTGTATTATAATGTGTTATATGGTGATTTCCTTCGGTTTTGTGCTGCTTGAGTAACCCCGATCTCTCCTGCCTTGTGTGCCCCTGGTAAGCAGGCTAACACAAAGGAGTACAGTCTATTGTCTGTGATCTTATCTCCCTGCCAGAGACGTGAGATGGTCATTCGTCTCCCCCTGCAACGAAGGAATCTGGATGAATTCCACACCAGCCGGTCCAAGGTACTTGTACGTTATCACTGTCACCTCTCCCTAATTGATCTTAATTTGCGGCTTTAGAATACACCCCCTCTATACTTTATTTAATTTGACTGAGTATAGTTTAAAAAAAAAAAAGAAAGAAAGAAAAAAGGAGGGGAGGGTGGGTCACCGATGCTAGCTGTAAGTGCTTTTCTTTTCTTTTGACTTGGAAGCGGCAGCCTGCGAGGCGAGTGCAGCTGTATGCAAATAGCGCCTCGGGCGGAGCAGGCCGCGGCTCGTTGGCCGCCCAACACCAGCACATGGCCGGCGAGCGGCCGCGTCCAATCATCTGCGCCGACCCGGCCTACCGGGCAGAGATCCTCTCTATCCGTAGCAACAGGAATTACAACATACGTTCCTTTTGGATTAGGGCCACCAAAACAAAGGGGGGAAAAGAAAGATTAAAATTTTTATTGTCAATAGAGATAAGACAAAAGAAGAAAGGAAGCAATAAAGTCAGTGAAGTTGATAGGACAGCCCAATAATCGAGTTGAACTATTAATTGTACATTTAGGCTACTTTTTAAATATTATTGTATATATATTTATTACATGGAACATGTGTATTTAATCTATTACGTATGCCGACCACTTTTTAATATACAGGCTAGTTGTAACAATTAAAAGCAATTCGTGGAAGTTAAAAAACTGAAGGGCATATGCTTATGAAATATAATACACGCAGAGATACTGTTTCCATCTCGCAGCGGTCAGAAAAGCGAGTCGCCCACCGTCACGCACGTGGCTACTGTCGCGCATTCCGACAGAGGACGCATATGTCTCTAATTGTTTGATAGCCTATTTATGTCAAACGCTTAAACTTTACTCTGTTCCTAACTTATAGCAGAAAAAAATGTAGGCTGTTGTATTAGCAGGATAGTTTGCGAGTTATATATGTTAATCCGCCGAATGTTTAAATTAATTTATGTGTACGATACTTTTTCATTATTTACAAATACAAAATTGACGGTAAAATAATCTGAAATTAAATTTGCACACACAAAATGTGAGTACCCCGTGACATTTAGCAGCTCAGGTTCAACATTAGGCTAAATACAAGCTTACGTAAATATTGTTTCATACAAAATCAGTTAGTCTCATGAATTGTGAAATTAACATACGTTTTGTTTCCGAGGGGCTTTGTCTGTATCAAGGACCAGTGAAATTTTACCATTTGATTACTATTTAACAAAAACCCATTTTCTCTCTGTCGAATTCGATAGTAAATATTGGTGGTTATATGTTCAATAAAAAGTATGATAGGCCTAAATAATGGAGGGAACATCTAAAGGACGCAGAGCAACATTGCTCCACTATGCCGCTCTGCTACATTGTAGCTGTTTGAAATACATCCAGATGTTTTACACAAACGTTTGTTCTTGTACTTGACGTAATATATTTTGTCTGACAGTGGAGTATGAAAAGGGATGTCACCACTTCCAACCGATGAGTGGCCTTGTGTAGGGTTAGTATTGTTAAAATATGGCACTTTCTGAAAATTTGCTTTCTGGAAGATTCATCTCAATGCCACGAATCCCAGCTAGATGTCATTCTAAATGATGTATGCCCCTTGAACACTATATAGAAGACAAATATAATAACTTAAAAGTTTAATTCCCATTTTGCCAGATGTCCCATTTTCACAATACTCACCATACACAGTTACAAACTTACAAACATCACTTACAAACATCATAGAGTAAAAACACGATGATCACGCATTATAGATCCCAAGGAATGTTTGTCAGTAGTTACCAGAATTTGTCTGAGAAGCATGTCTTTATATTGCACAGTTAAGCAATTTCGTAAATGCGTAATAAATGGAATTCAGTTGGATAAATCACAAGTATCGATCGATGGCTTGCGTGTAACCAACAAATATATCTATATGCGTTCTCTGCCATGGTACATATTTTGAAGAAATGTGCAGTTCAGCATCCTATAGTTACACCGTTTGTGTCTTTCCGATGGTAATGTATTAAATCAGACAGGACCCTAGAAAAGGCTTAATTTGATTTTCCAGCTTTATGCAAATACCGGTCAGGAGGTCAAATCGGGCGCGTGGCCGTGCTGCAAGGCACACTTTCAGACTTACAATTCCGACATTGAATGAAAAGAAAAGAGAGAGAAAGACGCATCCCCAGCACACACCAGGCTACCCCGGTCCTCTTAACCTAGCCGGGGGAAAGGCAATAACAGTCTCCATTCCCCAGTGACAGCAATCCGCAAGAGAACACCACACGGCGCCTGGTATTCGTGGTTTGGAGAATTACGAACTCAACAGAGTTCAGCGTAAACTGAAAATGTAGTTTTTTTCATAAGTGTACTCTATTCTGTGCTAATCACTATACCTGCAATTTAACGGTCTTCTGAAGTATGGATTCATTATTGGTCTGCTTTTCATTTAAGTATTTACTTTTTATAAGTTTTGCTTCAGTAGCTATGAAGCTGACAGTCGCTACAATGTACATATGTAATTTGAGTATATTAATATATCGATTGTTTATTTTGATGAAATTGCCGTATTCTTTAAATCACATTTTAGCAGTTAGGGTTATTAGCTTCAACTTGTATCAGTCGTTAAGTGTAATCAGGTATGTCTGTCTGTCTATCTATCTATCTATCTATCTATCTATCTATCTACTGGCCTACACGTTTTGAACATCTTGATTTAGCTACAGGACAACATAAAACTTAAAACCACATTTTATAAAATATGAACAGCATTTTAAATATTTAAAATTTATGCATTGCAGAAAAGTAAATTTAACAATAATACTATGATTATACCTTGAAACAGTGAAGGTTTCAATACAATAGACCATGTCAGTTTTATTGTCAAATGGAACGCTTTGTTTGAAAAAAATAAAAAATTCCACGCCAAAAACAAAACAGTGAATTAATAACAAGAATCCGTTAGGCTTCATACCCATATGCGCGCCGCAGAGGGTAAGCGAACACTAGCCTATATGTTCATAGATTTTTTTTACATCTTTTGTTTGCGGTCTAAGAGCATTTGTAGGACGCACATCGCATTCTGGAAGTCCCTGATGCCGATCCAAATGTATTCCTCCCATTTTTCTTTTGAGGGGGTATGGGTGGGATTTTTAGGAGTCGTGCTGTGAAAAGGGTTAATTTCGTTGACAATAGCGGGGCAGACTTCCTATTCTTGGAATCAGACGTTCAGGTGGATGTATGCAGAAGGGGTGTGTGCATCACTGTGAGATTCTGATTCAGCTCATTTTACCGTTTTTACTATACTTCAAAAACCATTTGCAACTTTTTACATCCTTTTTATTTACGTTAACTTAGATATATGCACCCTGTGCAGTACCTCTACTACCTAGCCACCCTACCCCCCTCACAGACATAAAATCCACCCCCCCCCCCC
>JAODJU010000002.1:1704796-1725753 GCA_026776725.1 Gnathonemus echidnorhynchus | reverse complement strand
TATTCCAAATCATAATATGTATTAATTGTACAATGACAATAAATATATTCTATTCTATTCTATTCTATTCTATTCTATTCTATTCTACTGTAGTCCTAGTCACATTCACGTTATTTTGCACTGTGCAAATAGCATCTCTGTGCCTGCCTTCAGGGCTGGAGAGGTGACTCTGAGACTCAGGATCTGTGCTGGCACTTGGAAGTTTGCTGGTTTGAATCCCATGAATCCCAGGAGTGATTCCACTTCGTTGGGTCCTCGAGCAAGGCCTTTAACCTGCAGTTGCTTTATCCTCAGTATGACCTTAACCTGCATCAAGCCCTACAAGCAGGTCCTCCAACTTTCAGGGGAAACTTGGGGGCTAGTGGCAGGGTTGGCACTCCAGGGAAAAACTTCAACTTCTAAGGGGGTGTCAACTTCAAACTATTCCATTTGAACTAGTGTGGTGCTGAGGTATCATTCATGAGGTGGTTTGTTGTGAGGGGGCTCCAGCAACGCACCATATCTGTACGTGATCCTTACCTCACCTCTGTCTCTGAGTCTTCTGCTTTTTCCCATCTGGGATCAGTGTCCTTATCTGCTGTGCGTGTATGTCGAGCTAGATGCCTTCCCTTTGGGTTGCAGGCAGGTGCTGCAGCTGCAGTGCAGATGGAGGGAGGTCAGCCAGCGCGAACGCAGGGCCAAGCTGCGCAATGCACAGCTCATCCAGGACTTCCAGAGGGCAGAGGCCACTGTGAGAGACCTGGCCGCCCGGACTGCCACCATGAGCAGCATGCGTGTGAGGACAGGAGCCCAAGCGGATGAGATCCAGCCTGTTTAGTTCTGTTTTGTCTTTGTGGTTTTTTTGAGAAGCCTAAACGTTTTGTGTAAGTTGTAGTACAGAATTGTTGCTTTGCACCTCCAGGGTTGTGGGTTTGAATCTTACCCTCACTGTGCTTCCCGCGATCCAGGACCATTTTTATGAAATCCGGCTGCTTTCACCACAGCTCTCTCACTCCCCCTACAGGCTGAGTACGAGAAGCAGCTGCAGCAGAAGTGTCCCAGACGGCTGCAGAGGTTGGAGGAGAAGGGGACATATGTGCAATGCGAGAAGGTATTCAGGAGTCAAAGTGCAGAGATTTCTGTTCCAAATCATCCCATAATCAGTTAGGGTCATCATCCAAATAGGAAACAGCCTGAGGACAGGACTGTGTTTTCCCTGATGTAGTTGGTGTTATTTTCCAGTCTGTGCTAATCTTTATTAACTTGGTATAAGATACATCAAACTTTTAGGAAATTTTAGATGTAGTACAGCAGTGCAGGTTAGCTCAGTGGTTCGTACATCTCCAGGGGGTTTTATATTGTTACTATAATCCTGTACAGTATAAATATTAATCTAGGTGAATCTTGGATTTGATTTAATATTTTGGTAGAGTTGCGGTTGGCATGGTGGGGCAGTGGTTAGCCCTGTTGCCTTCTACCCCTGGGACTGGGGTTTGAGTCACCATGTGTGTGCCGTTTGCATGTCGCCCCCATGTGGTGTGGGGTTTCCTTCAGAATAAAAAAGTA
Source organism: Gnathonemus echidnorhynchus (assembly GCA_026776725.1). Taxonomy (NCBI): domain Eukaryota; kingdom Metazoa; phylum Chordata; class Actinopteri; order Osteoglossiformes; family Mormyridae; genus Gnathonemus; species Gnathonemus echidnorhynchus. The sequence goes on along the minus strand of JAODJU010000002.1, from coordinate 1,724,208 downwards.
TTCTAAGGTGAACAGGAGTTGGCAAATGGCGTGTGGGCTCTGTGATGGGTTTGTGCTCCGTCCTGGTTTATTCCCTGCCTTATGCCTGTAGCTTCTGGGATAGGTTCTGGACCCCTGCTACCCTACATGCGTAGAAGATGGATGGGTGGATTATTTCTGGCCAGTCAAACCCAGGGAAGATGCATCACCCAAGGTATTTTTACTGAGCTTCTGATTTCACCAGCAGGTGGAGCTGAACCTAAATGAATACCTGGGAAGGCAGAAAGGGGAGAAGGTGACACAAAGTGACATCAGTAGGGGTCCAGCTGGTGCTCAGTCCCCCTGTTCCTCTGCTGATCCCCCCCAACTCCTCATTTCATCCCCACCCCCCCTACCAGACAGCAAAAACAGTGAGTATTATAAGACCACCTGACAATATCCTTACTCACTGAGTTTCTATTAGATATTGTTACATATATATTTTGTTTAGGTTACTTCCACACACTGAAAAATGACTCGATGGATTCCCAAAGTGAGCACTACACCCAAAACATCTCTGACCAATCATGCCATCCCATGGACCACGACTCCTGGTTGACTCGGGGCCAGCCACGAAAATCAGTCTCCCAAACCAGGGCTATCTCAGACCATCTAGCTGATGCTTCCATGGAGACCAGAGGTTTCCAGGGCATCTCTGGAGCTGCATGCCCTGTCCAGCACCCTCTTCCATCCCTTGCCAGCCAGCCCTTTGACCCCTGCTGGCTCCTTCCTCCTATGCAGCCCCTGTCAGGCTGGTTTGGCCTGTATAGTACATTTCCACCCAGGCCCCAGTTTACCCTCTCAGCAGGGCCCCAGCAGGGGGGTTCCAGTCTGGATCCCAGGGCATGGGGTGTAGGCTGTGAGCCAGCGCAGGACCAGAAAGGTGGAACGTGCATGTCATTGAGGAGATGGGACAAAAACGGCGGCCTTGATGAAGGAGCCACCCAGGAGGCACCCAGAGGCCTGAGGCAGAGGCGGCTTGACAGGCAGCAGAAGCCCAGCAACCAGTCCTTCGAGCTGGATGTCAAACCAGGCGAGTGGCCACTCCTGGGCTTGCCAGAATGCTCTGGAAACGTGGTTTAAGAAAGACTTAAATGAAACACCCACTACACACTGATGACATCAATAGCATTTCAATTTTGGTCTTTCTTTATATCCTTGAAAAGCCTTTATGTAGGGGTGCTGCAGTGGCTAAAGCTCTGTTACCTCACTACTCTGAGACCTGGGGTCTCTACCAGGGTTCCATGTTTGTGGATTTTGCATGTTCTCTGTGTGTTGTCATGGGGTTTCCTCTGGGTTCCCCTCCACAGCCCAAAAACATGCTGAGGTTAATTGGACTTACCAAATTGCTCATAGGTGTGCGTGTGGCTGGCGTGTGCGTGTGGCTGGCGTGTGCGTGTGCCCTGCGATGGGCTTGTGCCCTACCTTGCACCTGTAGCCCCTGGGATAGGCTCTGGACCCCCAGTGACTCTTGGTAGGCTAAGCTGTTAATGAAGGTGGATGGATATTTAAAAGCCTTTTTCAGAAATATTATAATACATCATCCAGTTTGTAAAGTAGACCTTTGTTTTGTCTGTTGATTTTTGTGTGTGTGAGGTGTGTGTGTGTGTGTCTTGGACTGTATGCATTATAAAGCATAAACTTTTAAAATTCTTTTAAATAATCTATTATTATTATTATTATTATTATTATTATATCCAGCAAATGTGAATATTTGTTGATAAATTCTGTTGAGGCCATTTTGAGGGTAACAAAGTTACACTGTTTTAGTCTCTATGCAGTCTTTCACAACACTGCAGCTACCTGCTGTATAGATTGTTATTCTTGGTTTTGGGAGAAAAGCATTTTTGAAACTGGTGGTGTCTGTCCACAGTCCGTCTGGCCAGCACGCGTAGGGGCAGCAGTGAGAGCGGTTCCGTCTGCAGTGCTGCCAATAGCAACGGGGTTCCTGCATCACCGAGGAAGAAAAAGGAGAAAAGAGGAAGGATTAAAAAAATCTGCACAGACTGGATGAGAACTTTCTGCCATAGGTTTGTCTCCATTTGTATTTCTCGGCTACGTAACTGATATCTCACTTAGCTGTTATTCCATGTCTTAATAAGCTGCTGTTTAACATGTAAGGGTATTCAACAATTTGGCCCTACTTGGGTTATACCTAGAAACCTCTGTTCTACATGAATGTCAGGTTCGTATCTTTCACTATTCTGTTCAGAAGAATCCAATGTCAAGCGTCTACCTCATGACTAATTGAGTTAACATCCTGTTTTCCCTCAACCGAGTTTAAATCTGAGCTCTATGTTATTGTTCCTTCTGGGAAAAGAGGATTTAAATTGCTTGGGGTGTCTCAGATGGTGGCATACAGGAGCCCTCCATTCATATGTCAATTTAAGGCGACTTGCTGATTTCCAGCTGTGGGGACGCCTCTGTTCCTTCAATTAACACTTAGATCCCTTTCTTGGTGCCATGTGATTTACAGCATGAATAAGAAAGCCAGTTTGCAGGGATGTGTATTGGAGCAATGCGTTCCAGTTACCCTCTGCTTCCTGACATGGAAGAGCTGCAAACAGCCAAATTTAATAAACATTTAACAACTGAGGTGAAAAGGTCAGGATCCAAAACTTAATGTAGGAAAATTGTACTATTACTGTAAAAAGATCTTGACTTATGAATCATGCCGTGAAAAACAGAATCATAATTCTAGTGCATGAGAGATTCTCATTCTTTGAATAAAGGTCACATGACGGAGTTGCTAGCAGCATGGAGACCTTGTCAGGTCACATGGGACACAGTTCAAAGACAAGTGGGCACTCTGTAGTGGCAAAGCAGAGGAGCAGTGAATCTTCACCAAATGAAGGGGAAACAGAGAGTGCACATTCGTCTGGAGAGACAGGGAAGACTGAGAAGGATGCTCTGACCCAAGAAGGTGCTGTGGAAGGTCCAGAAATTGGGAAAGAGTTGGGGGAAAGTGAAGAGACTGATAATGGAGATGAGAATGATCCACAGTCTAGCAGCCAGGCAGAGGAAGAAGATGAGGAAGCAGAGGAAAGTGAGGAATATAGCAAAGAAGAAGAGAGCAGTGGGGAGGAAGAGAGTGTGGAAGATGATGAAGAAATAGAAGGATGTTTGGGGAATGAGGAAAAGGGAGAGACAGAGGAGGATGATGAGGTGCAGGAGGTAGAGGAGGGGGTAGAAACAAGTGATGGAGGCACCGAGGATGGAGAGACTGACGACAGCCCAGAGCCAGAGCAGGAGGAGATATATGGGCATGAGAAGGTCAAAGAATTACAGAGCTCCATGCCAAGTGGTGCAGGAGGTGGGAAGACAGTGGAGGGACTGGAGGAGGTGGAAGATGAAGGCAATGGCCAGAAGGGTGAAGAAGAGGAAGATGACAGTCAAGAGGGAGGATATTCTGAGGATGACAGCGAGGAAGAAGGAAACATAGAAGAAGATAGCCAGGGACAGGTCACCTTAGAGGAGGGTGACGGAGAACAAGATGAAGAGGATGGTACAGGTAGCTTAGGTGAATCTGAAGAAGAAGATGAGGTGAGGGAAGATTTCAGCAAGGATGAAGAGGAGATGAATGACGAAGAGGGAGGTAGTGAAGTGGAAGAAATGGGAGTGACAGACTGCAAGGAAAATGAAAGTGAGAGAACGACTGACTCTGACGATGAAATAATCAGCTCACAGCTGGATAACAGGTGTGTACCTGCACCCAAACACGTTCACGAAATCGCAAGTTACAATTTAAATTAAACGAATCTCAGCTTTACTTTAAAATTTTTCTATGAATTTTGATAACTAGGGCAAGCCATGCTATGAGAGATGGAGGGAATTTTACTGGTAAATCTGACGCTGCAGAAAAAATGAGAAAAATTGATGAAGAAGATGAAGAAAATGAAGAAACAGGAGAACAGGATTATCAGGAAAGTACTGGTGACGACACAACCAGCAGCGATGGGGCTGACTACAGCAAAGCATTCTTTAAAAAAGTTATTACTGATGAATATGAAGATGAAGATGGTCAGTGTAGTGATGATGAGGAGGATATTGAAGTTCTTCTGGCTCCGCATGGACATCCAGAGAGAGTGCAGTGAGTATGTTGTTTGGTTTGTTTCCTGTATTTTGTACACAAATTTAGGGTGATTAGGGTGGGGGCAAGAGTGTGGTTGGTAAGATTCGCTGATCGGGGGGAGGGGGGTATCGCATTGGTGGATTGGCGGAAATTTAAGATACATTAAATTTTACAATTATTATATTATATATAATATTATAGATTGTAATATTTTAACCAAAACTGTTATATAAGTGGTTTGGAGTGGACATTTGACATATGCGTTTTGTTACTAAAAAAGAGATGAAATTAGTAGGGGGGGGTCTAGAGTACGGGGCCCAGGATTGCCCCCTCCCCCAAACACAGCCCCTGTGTGCATTATTAAGATCTTTATGGGACACTCATATTATTCCATGCAATCTGAAGAGCTCCTGAAGTTGTGGCCCAGGAGGAAGCAGAGCTGGAGAAAGAGCCCAGTGACGCCCTGTCATGTGACCCACTGAGGTAAGGACATGATGATACCGCTCTCTAGACTGACCGTGTAAACATGTGGTCACTGCTTGTATGTTTTTAGGGAGAAGAAAAACCCCCCTGCAGTGAAAACTACAGGTACGTTTTACATGTGTTTGTGTGTTAAATTAAATTAATTGAACTCTATTTAGTTCTGCCCTTGTTATTTCCATTGTAAAAATCGTAGAGTTTTTTTGCAGAGATTATGGAGAGATGGAAATTTTAGGTCCAGAAAGTAAAAATCCAGACCAAGATTTTGTTTCAACCAACCAGTTGAGCATAAATGGTTACTCAACTGATTGGTTGAAACAAAATCTTGGTCTGGATTCTTGCTGAAGTTCGTACCTGAATTTTCCACCTCTGGGATTATGTTCTGCTAACATTATACTGTACGTATTCTAAATAATAAGGCATATATGGAAAAGACTGCATCATGTTTTTAAAATACCATTCGCACTCTAACCTGCAAACCCAAACTTGAAGGATTGGTACAGCTTCATCATACGCTTGTTCTCATATATGAGGGACGACCGCCCCCTTGTTGCTCAGAGTGCGCATGTGAACCCCCCCCTGTTTGTGCGTCCCACATATGTGCTCCACAGCTCCATGGCACGACTCAGAGACGGACTCAGGCGACATCGTGCTGGATGGACAGGAACCGAGCGCTTGTAACGCGGATGGGCAGGATGACTTTGATGACTTTTATGATTAAAAAGAAAGAAGAAGAAGAACCAGAAGAAGAAGTAGCTGATTTACACAAAAGTATGAGGAAACAAGTACTATGCATGTTTGTGTAAAAAGTCAAATACATACATATATATATATATATATACGTTAAATTTCTGTGGATGTGCTCCTGCATATTCGTGACCTTCATGAATGTCTTCAGAAAGTGTCCAAGAAAATATGAATAAATTATTAAACAGAGATCTTAGGTAGTTAAACAGTTTCTTCTGGGATAATACGTGGATTCTGAATCTGTCTCAGGCACAATCTAGTTTGAGGGTTTTATCAATAAATTCCTGAGCAGTTTGCCAGAAGATGGGCGTTTCTGTGCTGCTCAGAGGCGGGTTCAGGTGAATACGGGGCACGTGTATGGATACTGGGGCCTAGAAGCTGCCGGATTGTGACGGAATGAAAGGTAGCGGAACACAATGGGTGGGATATCAGTTTTTCTGTCATTTGCTTGCAGCTTATCTCACTCCTTTGTAAGTGGTAAAGACGGCCACGCCGTGCCGGTGTGTCAACACAGGTGGGCGAAGAGGCTCGGAGGAGGGTCGGGCTAAGGGGGGAGGAGGCGCGTGGGGCAGTTAGTGCAGAAAAGGGCAACTCACACACCTCCTGCAGACTTCCAGTTAGCAGTACATGGGAGAATGACAGGAATTAGCAGCATGAGCCAAGGATGCAGGAACACAGACAATAACATAGCAATAAGTAACACAGAATATCATTGGAGATCTGGAGATCGATGATGGTAGGATTGAGTCAAGGACTAATGGGCTGTAAAGGACAGCATAGGAGGGTGGGATCAGATGGAGAGATGGATGAAGTGACAGAAAATAGGGAATTTAGAGAGGAAAGTTAAGAATAAAGCAACCTGAAGCCCATGAATAAATGTTAAGGTCTGAGGAAGGTATGTGATGTTTGGGAACAATTTTTGGAAAAAGGGTACTTTCATCTGGATACTTATTTTCACTCTGAATACACTTACTGGCAGCTAAAAGGGAAGCAGATGAGTGATGTTCATCGCTAACCAGAGGATACCCAGGGCATCGGCCAGAAAGCGTGTCAACAATGATTGTGGAAAACAACCTGGATTTTTCTAAAAAAAATCCGTACTTGAGCCCTGTAATCCCATCATGGCTTGTGAACATTTTTGTGGTTTATGAATAAAATAAAAATGAATGAAAGACCTTTAAAAATTATTTGCTGATTATTGTTTTTTTTTTTTTTTTTAAATAATGTGTGAAATTAACTTTGGTAACAAAGCAGTCATCATAGTGCATTATAGACACCTTCATAATGTACTATAGTGGTCAGTATAAGAATTAAAGATGCTTTGTACACATTATGAAAGTATTTATAGAGCATTATAGATGAGAACTTCATAAAGCATGATTCATGATGCATAATAAACATGGCTATAATGCGTTGTGCCTTTTTATAAATAGTTATAACCGTGTTTATAATACTTTATAATGCATTATGACGATATCTATAATGCATTACGCATGACTGCTTTAAGTAAAGTGTTAGACGTCTTAAAATTACATTTTAAATGTTTTAATGGTTTTATAATATTATACAGTGTCTGGGGCTTTTAAGATGGGGCAGATCAGGGGAAAATGACTCATGCAGATTCAGCCATTGTTAGACAATGTTCATATGGTTCTTACTCATAACAATTCTGGCTCCTTCAGCTTGTGCTTTCATTTATATTTTTATATGTATTTGAATACTACTTACTCTCAGCTCCATAAGGGGAATCCCCATTTACAATGTTGGTAATGGTAATAAGCTGCTGTACTGTCTGTTTAATAATGCGAGGTCATAAACAACAGTGGGGGTGGGTTCTTGTGGAGCTGTGGCAGAGGGACAGAGACCCATCTTGAGGGTGGGGGTGGTCTTGGCCCTGAGTGATGTGTATTTGAACAGGCCTGTTTACCCTGGCCCTTGTCAAAGGAGACACAAGAGCAGTGACAGCCATGCAGACGCAGGCCAGCAATAAACCAGGTCACTGTGTAAACACGGCCTGCCCTATTACAACCACAGTAACGGGGCCAGCACTGGTGGCTGCTGGGAGATTTCATGCGGCCAATCGCCTTTCAGAATGGAGCTACACTTGGACACAGGAAACAAAAGATTTTGGAAGGTGAATAGCCAGTCATCCCAAATCCTGTTCCTCTGAGGGCCAAATGAAAGATAAGACAAGCACTGTCTCCTTCATCATTCATCTGTTGGGCGAGTGGTGTGGCTTAGTTATTGATTAATGAAGGAAGTCGTTTTAGTAAAGCACATTGCCGTCCATGAAGGCTAACTTGTGTTTATTTTCGTGATTGATAAAACTGCTTCATTTTGAACTGTATAGTGTGCTCATATGTGAATGGCTTTATAAAAATAACTTGATTTGAATTTAATTGAGCATCCAGAGGTCAGATAACTGAGTGCCTGACAGACACAATAGTTAGCCCTGAAGAATATCTCTTGTGCATTGAAAATTTAAGTATAAAACCGTGCCTGCTGTCAAATCTACAATGCATCTTAGTAACAAACATGGACAATTTATCTAAGAGGTATAAACCTGTGTCCTTTTCTGCACTTTATATGAGACTCAAACTTTATGAAGCCGCAGTGCTATTGTATTTAAAAACCGTGCATCACAAACCTGGAGTTTCTATACAAAAATGACACCCATTAGCCTAGATTTTGCTTTATGATTTAAATGCTGATGTACACCAGAAGCCTATGTTCAGACGCATTTGCTCACGATTATATTATAGATCATTATCTTAGGAGGGAAAAAAAGCAGACTATACTTGAGTAGGTGGGAAGTTGCAGGGAGGGTCTTAAACAAGCCAGATTTTACTCGTCATGAAGAAGTTCAGTGTTACTCCTCTATTGGCAAGTATCGGCAGTGAATGGATTCAATGGCTTTATTTGTCACGTGCAAAGTATACAATCAGACTATAACCTGCAAAGAAATGGAAAGTGGTGAACTCCCCCATAGTAAAAATGATGAAAGGAATAAAGAGATATGAAGTGACAATATAATAAATATGTAGTGAATAACAAACCAAGACTTAGGTGCAACAGTTTGGATATAGTGCACAGATAAGGAGCAAATGTTGAATTGTAACTATTGATTAAGTGTTAGGTAATATGATGGCTTGAGGACGGGGGCTCCTTCTGGGTCATACAACAGCCATGCTGGCGATTCAGACAGTGCTATGCTGCAGCCGACAGACAGGCAGACGAGCGGGCAGATGGGAGAGCATGGCGCTCTGTGTAGCCGTCCAGTGTAAGGAATCTCCTGCCATTGTTCCCCATTCAGAGCGTCACAAAGCCTCCCCAGTGCTGCTCCAGGGTGCTGATACAAAAGCCGCCTGCCCCCCCGCCCCTACCAGCCGACCCCCCTCCCCTGGCCTGTCTCCCAGCTCCCGTCTCCCCTCCTCTCCTCTGTCACAGCTGTCTGATTGATGTCACATAGCCCCGGCTGAGGCAGATTCCTGCCCCCCTCCTGCCTGCTCCCCAGGACACATGAATACGCGCTCAGGGCAGGAAACTGCGTCTGTACCCTAGGTGCCTTTTTTTGTTTTTGGCATATGTTACCAGTTCAATATGGAGGTCTTACATGAATAGATGAAAAATGGGCCAGGATACAATAACTTGATCAATCAGGGAACAAAACAGTATGAACAGAGACCACATGTGTGAACCACATATTAAGGAGCAGATTACAAAAATGGAAGGATCACAAAATGAAAATAAATATTGACCACAGGTGGATTGGTAGAGAATTTTAGCCTGACTGCTTTTACGTATGAGAAACTGAGCTTTCTGTCTGACATGCATCTTTCTGCCAGACATGTATATATGCCATTTCATTTCACCTAAGATACAATCAACAATATCTTCAATTCTCTTTAAAAGGATCTGAATGGCCTGTTTCCCCACCTTCGCCTCCCTTTATAAAAAGTATTGTAGGGTGACCTGTTTTAAATGAAAAATGCTGACATTGGATTGTAGGTGTTCAAATATGTGACATTATGAAAAGGAAGGTGGATGAGTCAGAATAGGTGAAAGTGGTGGTTCAGGCCAGCTCCTTATTGAGCACATAAGGCATCTTAATATCCTGTTTCAAACAATCAAGCATCTCTATGTCGGACACTCATTGTCCTGGGAAAATCATGTTTGACATCACAACAAAGAAAAAGTTAAATTCAATAGAGATTTAAAGGCTGACATAGAGAGATAAGATGATGTGGATATCATTACTGCAGATTCTTATTGTGGATTTCCAAAACAACAGTTCGTTGCAGAACAGGAAAACATAACCTAAGGGTTGGTCTATAAGGTCATTCTGTTTTGAAATCAGTTTAGGTAGATCTAAAGGGCTTGATCTGAAGAAATGCATCTGTATGTGAGAAATCCTCCCTTCTCTTGTGTTTTCTGTCTTATGGAGGCTGGTATTATTTGTCTTCTTGTCTGGTCTTGCCGCTAATGCATTGCGTCACTGTTTGTATACCTCATCTCTTTCTCTGTTCTTTGATTCAGGATTTGCTCATTTGGATGGAATCACTCCATCAAATCACTGTCAGCTTAAAGTGAAGATCAGAGTCAAGCCTGACTGTTCAATCAGGGTGCCGCTGTACCTCCAGCCTCATTCCATTTCTGACTGCTCCCTGTCAGAACTGCACATCGCAGGGCAATTCAATCTGGAAAAGGTACTTGTCAGAAATTATGAGAAATCAGGCACACCGGAGGGGAACTGTGGGACAAAGCCTGAAAATCTATGATCTCATTGTACGTCGCCCTTTACAACTCGTCAGCCAAAGCCAACTCAGGCGTCCCGCTTAGAACTCTGTGTGTGTCCCAGCCTCCCCATTAAAGAAGACAGTGTTGAGAGGTGGGGGGTCTGTCATTATACCCAGTGTCATCCTATTGTCTACAGAACTTCCAGGACAATGGGTGGTGCGGAAGAAGATTAAGTTGGGGGGGTCGTGGGGGTGCGGGTCAGGACCTTGTGGATAACCACTGCCACCTCTGTCCTGGACATCAGGCTGCAGTAACAGCTTCTGTCGCTGCTTTCCACTCTCCGGTCATGAAACTGCTACTGTCTGTGTTCTTGCATATTCATGTAGGTCTTGTGCATTGTGAAATTTTCCAGAACCACAGTTTTCTGACTTGTCGAACTCGTTATTTCAAACCTGCAAAAAAGTGTATTATCTCTGAACTTCGTGTTGTGGTTAGACTGCAGACATTCTTGGAGTCTGGACATGTCTGTAAGTAGGTGCGTCTAGTTTTTCTGCCTGCACCTTTCTGCCTTTCACCTCCACAATAAATTTCATTTGCAAATTTATAAATGCGTCTCACCTGAAATAAATTGCAATGATATGCTGTACTTCTTTAAATGATGTGAAGTCCAGTGAGCAAACCTTGTAAAAGTCCAGAACATTACTTCAATTACTGCTTAATCACTGGTCGGTTTTCAGTGGTGAGATATTTCACGGCGTAAATTATCACATTGTCATGTGATTACATTGCACTGTCATATGACTCAGTGATGGAAGGTCACTCAAACCAGCATCCCATGTCCCCCTGTTTTAAAACTTCCACTAATTGATGAGTCTATTACTGATTAATAATTTATTTTCTGTTAAATGTAGTTTACAAAGAGTACTTTTACATTATACATGTATTTTTTGCTTTTGTTCAATATGACAAACACGTGGGGCAGATGCATGACGATCATCCAGATGTCAAGAACACAACTTAGGTACAAGTGCTAATAGGCTAAACTTTCAATGATTGACTAGAAACAAGTGCGAGATCTAATAAGCAGGCCTTTCTTGCTGTCCTGTGTTACAGAACAAGACCACGCTGTGGCACTACTTGTTACTGCCTGGTTTTGGTGATATTCCATTATAGTGAAAACGTTGCACGTTTAAAATAGAATGAAGCCTTTAAAAGATTTATAGCTGGAGAACATGATGCAGACAGTGCTGCATATTTATCCTCATTGTCTTTTCTCCATTTAAATGCCGACCAGTTTTTTTTTTCCCTTCAGCCTAAATCCTGTTAATGTGTGACACTGTATATTTCAGACCTTAAGTGTGAGCACCTGACTTGAACCCTTTCGGCAAACATTTGGCAGTAAGAGGAATTCTAAGTATGGGCTCAGGGGTAATATCGTGAAGTGAGGGAGAGGACTTACAAAGCTACAAGACAATAGCTGTGTTTAGTTAGGAAGGTTGGATTCCCATTTGCACAGCTTCGGCTCTTAAGGTATTTGAACAATGCCGACGTAAAGTAGCCTGCGATGGCCAGCGACTTCCAGAAAGATCTACTTAGACAATGTTGTCTACTAAGACAATATAATACTAATGGTTTGGAGGAGTCCCACAGGAGTCCACTGGAGCTCTTGTGCCTATGCATGGTTTGTCAATTGTAAATATCTTCAAAATGAAAATGACACTTTCAACTCTGTTCTTTTTGTCTGAATAAAATCATTTGTAGAGGAATGCCTTGGGAGATGTTTTGACATGTGAGGTCCGTGCAAATCCAGAGATTATGCAAAGCTTGTGATGGCACAAAAGCGTGGTGCTGGCATCTGACTGCAACAATTCAGCCATTGCTGGGAAGGTAAATCCCAAACGTATATTTACATCTTAATATCTAACTGAACAAGGTTTTAAAGAAACTTCAAAGTCAATTGGAGCAATGAAGATGTTATTAGCATTCAGGGGAATCAAGTAATATAGTTGTACAGTTTCATTAATAGACCTTACTGCATATATTACTCTGTAGTATTAACGATGGAGTAATGAAGATTTTGGACGAAAAGTAAAACACACATTTCATTACACAGCTGAGATTCATGGAAAATTACATTTATTGGATTTGTGAACAGAATCTGCATTTGTTATCAAAACATACTTCATATTTGTTTGATGCAGTCTGAGAAGGTCTATATATTTCCACAGTTCAAGGCTGTTAACATGGCCATGCTGATTTTGATGCAATCATAGCTGATTTCCATCTAGTATGCTTGCATTATACATACAAACACCAAGCAAAATACTTCACAAAGACATTAACAGGTTGCAAATGACACTGACTGTCACATGATATTCCCAGTCTTCTGGCACAAAACTTAGTTCATCGTTAAGATAGATATTATAATTGAATCTTTCTAAGCTTAAAAAATCGGAAAATATAGAACATTTTGTGTGCACCTGCACAGACACCTGTCACCAGATCCTGACATTATCTGCAGTTTACAATTGGTAAGATAAGAAAAATGTATTTCATACAAATATACGGCATGTAAAACGCTTCCTCGTTAGCTGACAAAGAGCTGCTGACATTAGGTAGCACACGGTGGTTTTCGCCGTCCTACATAACCAGTTACTTTAACTTTTTGCCGTGAAAATACGCTAATCAACATCCGCACAGGTTAAATGTATCCGAGCTTCCCTTCTGTACCAGCAAAAAGCAGTGATCGCCTTCCTGTCCAGTTGCAGAACTTGACAAAAAGGTTACACATAAGCCTTCACCAGAAACCTCCATTTCTTGCCAACATCGAGATGCAAACAGCTGAGTTTAGTTTTCCAAGCATCTCCCTTTTTTGTCTGAGAAATACAGGTTCTCCACCAGAGGTGATTTGTCTGCAATCGTCTCTCCAGGGCACTGTTGGTTCCGATGCCTGGTGGTTGTACACAATACTTCTTTTTCTCTGTCTCTCTGTCTCTCTCTCCCTTTCTGTCTCTCGGCTCAAGAGGAGCTCAGTATGGGGACAGAGCACATGTTGGGGTAATACATGGTATCCCCCATGAAAGGAGCTCCGTCCCAAGCGGTGGAGTAGGAGTTAGAGTATTGGGAGGAGGATGGAGTGTAGTAGTTGGGGAAGCCTGTTGAGGAGTCATAGGGGTGCAGGTCTCCCCGTTCCACCCCCATGAGCTGGGAGATGGAGAACGGGTGCTGGGTGAGCGGTTCGCTACGGAGACAGGGGTCAAGTGAGAGACAAGGGGCTGGGACAGGAGGCAGAGGTTGCTGGACTGTAGATGACATGGGCACCTGAGGAAGCTTGGGGGGAGAAAGGCAAAGGGGATGATGGCCGGAAATGGAGGGATGGAGGGATGAGGACGGAGAAAGACTGGGGGGCTGAAATGGAAGTGGAGGGGATGGAGATTTGGGTATCTGGGGGCTGGCGACAACCAGGGGGGCTTGGGCCAGGGGAGAGCCATCTGAGGAGGTGGAGGAGACGGAAGGAACGGCCACGTCATTGAGCTCGGGGACCTTGTCGTCCCGCGAGGCCTTTCGCTCCGATCCGCGCGAGCACCGGAAACGCTTCTGCCGGCGCATGTAGCAGCCGTTCTCGAACATGTTGCCCGAGTCGGGGTGCAGGGCCCAGTAGGAGCCTTTCCCCGGGGAGTCGGGGGAGCGCGGCACGCGGACAAAACAGTCGTTGAAGGACAGGGAATGCCGGATGGAATTCTGCCAGCGCTGCTGGTTCTGCCTGTAGTAGGGGAAGAGTTGCCGGATCCACTGGTAAATCTCGTTGAGTGTGAGCTTCTTGGCCGGGGCTTGCTGGATGGCCATGCTGATGAGGGAAATGTAGGAATAGGGAGGCTTGGCATGGCTGAAGTTACGCCGGTATCCTCCCTTGGACTCCCCTACGGCCGCCTCGAAAGCGTACGGCCCCCTTTTGCCGTCCCCGACGTACACGTCAGGCTGCAGGACCCCAAACTGGCTCACTGGCGCGCCCAGGCCCACAGCCCCGGCGGAGATACCAGCGTCCGGGTGACTGCCGCTCAAGTACGGAGCATTGGAAGGCACGTATCCACCCAGCCCGGGCGCCATGCTGCCTCCTCCGGGGTAAACCTGCAAGTTACCGAAAGGAGGCGGGGTTATAGACACGTGCGCTGGAAACGTGGAGCGTTACGTACATTCCCCACATAAAGTAAGTGAATGTAGCCACAAGATCTGGTGGCATTCTGCGTATGTAGGCCTATGATTTATTTGTTTAAGATGACAATGTTAAAAATAGTACAGTCTTGTCATAATAATTTTGTTACAAATTAATTAATTTTGTTTTGTTTAAAAAAAAAATAATCGTAAATAGAAATGATTGTAACGCACGGACCGAAATACAAAAGTCAAATTGTCCTCTTAGTAAGGACTTTAGAAGTGAACATTATATCATATATTTCCACCACAATAAATCTCATACTATTTTGTGGTAATTGACCAGAAAAACTGCGTTAAAAAGAAGAAAGCATTCCTCCGAAAATACTTGTTATTTAATTATGCATGGGCACAGCCGTTTTGGTGATAAATCCCCATTGGCACACCTTATTCGAAGGGCTTTCATCTAATTTCATTAACTCGTTGCTGTCCGTCTAGGTATCGCCATGTAAATATATGCGGGCCACCCACCCAGCCGCTTCCTATAACCCTATTGTCCGGCCGGTAACACCATTATTCCCATCCTTGTTAGTTCGCTCTTTTAGGTCAGTCGCCGACCGCCTTTTTTTTTTATCTTGAAAGAGACGGCGACACGGGAGGCAGGAAGATGCCATCGTTGTGTTCGGCGGTTTGTTGTGGAAAAGGCGGTGACAATAATTGCGCCTGCCCGAACGCCTGTGGTATCCCCTTTCTGAAGTCAGAACCGCCCCTGTGATTATAGGCCCGTGTTGGTCGTTTGTGAATCATATCTAAGCCGCCCCGTCCGTCGGAGAAGAAAAGTTACACCAGGAGTCACTCAATTAACCGCAGCGGGACCACACACAGGCAACGGCATTGCACACACAGGGCAGCGACGGACGGAAAAGCTTCACAGTTTTGTTTCAAAAACGATTTATTCTATTAAATTCTGTAAAATTTTACAATTCATTTTTACATTAAAAACATTTACGATGGGCTATATAAATCGTAACCTATAACAATGTGTTCAAAAATAATATAATCATCTGTTAGTCCTGTGATAAAATTAGATAGGCCTGCACCAAATTCATTCTTCGGTACAACTGGCATCAAAAATATTGTTAGTAAACTTTTCGTTGCCTTGCACGATTTGTTAGGCTACAGTTGCTGTTGATTTTTTCTGAAGGTTTTAATTTTTGTAAATCGCATCACATTGGCTAAAGCACAACTAACTAAAGTAAGAAAACGAGTCTAAAAACTGTTTAAAAACGGTCATGTGTATAGGCCCTATATTACGACTATAACTTTATTCCGGGCTTATAAGTTTGTTTGTTTTTTAGCGTTTTTAATAAATGTCATCGTAAGTGTGGATATAGTTAGCAAATATAGTTAGTTAGCAAAATATAGTTAGCAAAATACTGAACGATAAATACCTGTAAATATGTTTGTGTTTTTTTATGATTTCATACCATACGAAACGGAAAAGTGTGAAAAGAGCAAATAATGGTTGATTAAGTTAAATTCATAATTGAAAATAATAATAATAACTTAATAATAATAATAATAATAATAGCTTAATAATAATAATAATAGCTTAATAATAATAATAATAATAATAATAGCTTAATAATAATAATAATAATAATTATTATTATTATTATTATAATCTAATAATAATAATATGAATAATACAAAATAACTTTTCATTATTGATATTATTCTTGGTAAAGAAAACAATGCTATTTAACATTTTCACTTAAATAATAGTAGAACTGAAGCATTTCCCGAACACTCGAAGCAAAACTACACCGGCAAAAAAATATATAAAAGCAGATGACAACGACAAGGACATGTAATGCTAATTTAATTACCTTTTAACAATATTTCCACAAAGAAATTTTGCCATGTTAATTTAATTCACACTCATTATGGGAAGAAATAATTATAAACGCTGGAGATCATTTAGTGCAGCCGTACTATTATAGAAGTACATCAGTTTACAAGACAAAAATGGACTTCGCATAGTTGGTGCAGTAGGTTTATGTAAATAGTTTTCAAACACTTAAAATGAAAACTTAAAAAATGTAAATCAAAGTACAACCCACTATAAACCATTTCCCTAAGTAAATTAATTGATTCAATTTATTGATTTAATTTCCCTTTTGACTACATCATCAGAACCAAATTCTGCGCTCTATCAGTACTGATAATTTAAGTATTTCCTCGTGGCCTATATTGTGATTTTTTCATTAACACTGACAGTTTCCCAATTATACATCATAAAAGTAGCTTATACTGAATATTACATAGTACAGTGCGCAAGTTATAATATTATTGATGCAATAACATCTTATTTCGAACTACTAAAACTTTTTTTCACAGTCTCAGGCCAGGATTCCGAAACCCAATTTAGACTCACTATCCATCGGAAGTTTCCGATGTGAAGGTCTAACGTCTAACATCTATAGGTCAAACGGCCAAGTCTAAATGATTTTTGCCGGAGTACTTAAACGCCCATAAAAATGATAAGCCTGTTTTACACCTGCTTACCTCATCCTGATAAAATGCCGTCCATTCTTCGTTATTTTCCAGTTTGACACCGCGAATCATTTTGTCTGAAACTCCGCTCAAAATTAAGTCCCAGCGTAGAAAAGGGAACAAAACTATTTAGGGCAAATTAGGAAAACAGAAAAGAACAATCTACGGGGTGACACGTTCCAACTCGTTTTGGGCTTATTAGCAGGACCGCAAGAGCATTCTACAGGTTCTTTTTAAGGTCTTCCCAGCATCACCACCTCCTCGCCGGTGTCCCATATCCCCGCCCCTTCCGCGGGCCCGCCCATTTTCGCCTCCTACTGAAATCACACCTTTTGCAACATCATTATCAACAACAGTGACAATAACAACAAAAATCCTTATGGTATATTTGCGAATTGAGAAGCAACCGTAATAAACTCTTAAACACAAAATAATATACTAATTTTAGGGGGGGTTTCTGGTTGCATACAGCAAGGGGCGCCACTAGAGACTGATATGAAAGCATACCATTTTGGGCCCCCGAACCCAGACCAATCTAATTATGTTCTAACTTTATAAGCCCCCCCTCACTCAGGCGCACGTCGAATCAACCTAGTTTTGTTACATTTACTGGGAAAGCAAGAAGAGTAGAAGCAATTCAATGAGATGGGTGAGCTCCGCAATTTACATATATTAGTCAGAAAATTAAATTACAGAATATGTGATGGACCTTAAATTAAGAGTCTGCTGCGATGTGGTAGCTACCAAACAAAGTCTGCTTCCCTGATAAAGACAACGGAATAAAAATTAAACCCAAGTAGAATTTTACACCTGATCAAAATTGATATTTAATTTTAATTAAATTAAATTAAATTTAATTAATACATATTTTCTGTATTGCTTATTTTGTTATTTCATTACTATATGATATAGGTTTATATTAGCATTTTAAATATTTTAGTGAGAGTATTTTTTCTTGCGTTAAATTTTATTCTCCTAAGTGTTTTTGCTTAGTTGTAATTTATAGACCAACTACGCGACACGTATCTGAAAAAACGAATGAATTTGGCTGGGGATTTTTTCCTCAAACATATAACAGAATAGATTGAACAGATTCAGACATATTTACATTGTAATAGCACATTTTTTTCTGCTAAATGACCGTATAAATGAGTGATTTGCTTGGATATGAAAAGACGTCTGATGGTGTTTTTGACGACATGTCCATATTACCAGCAGTCATCCTGCACCAGGGCAGTGGGAGAGCCTGTTCCAGGCAGCACAGGGCACAAATTAAATGGAGTGCCAGGCCATTGCAGGGCACACAAGCTCAGATCATGCAAACTTTACACTGAGGTGGGAGTGCAACCACAGTAGTCATCTCACCAGCCTGTTTATACAGGTGTTACATCAAATAAAAATATTTTTCTTGTGAGAACGCAATCAAATAAGCATAACTTTATGGGAGATTATTTTGGTTATTTTTATAAATTTGAAATTGAATAAACATCTCCCAATTGAGTATCGAAAGAAGAGAAAATCCTGCCCTTGAAATTTCATCACAGACTTAATAATTATGTAATATATGTTTTAAGTAATTTTTCCGGTTGCTGAAAAATATTGTTGGTTAAGGATGCTGAAAGTTTCAAAGGACACTGGAACAATTTTTAAAATCATGGTAAGATCCTAGGTGTGTTGTTCTTGCCAAACAAACCTTTAATTTCTTCTCATAAAGCACAAACTTCTATGAGCCAGTTCATCAGTCTGTCTCTATCACTCTACTGGAAACTGTGGCATTAAAATAGTTTGTGTGAACATCTGGCCCAGTTTTACAGGTTCTCTACTCTGTGCAACAATCCCTGATTATGAAAAGTGCCTTTGTTATATAATCACTTTAAAGGAAATCACATCTTGGACAGTAATTGGTGTTTATAAGATATATTAATAAAACCACTGCATTCAGTTTAATTACTAAAAGTTACTAAGTAGGATTTATTATTGATTTTCCACACACATTTAGATTTAATTTGTTCGATCAAAATTATTCCCTGAATTGGTCCATCCCAGAATGGAACATTATTGTTTCAATATATTTTGGGAATATTTAGAATGTTTTTGAAATCCATCATCATTTCAGATGTTTCCGTATAATAAAGTGTTAATTATCTTTATATCAGATATTTATGTGATGTGTTGGGTTCAATATTCAGCTCTTGGTAGCTGCTGTAGTTTTACTCCATATTCCCTGGATCTGACAAACAAAAAGCTCCAAAAATCCCCACATAACAATGTTAAATAATTGGCCAATACAGAAAATCAGATGCTGGCTCCCCAAAAGGACCTTGCTTAATATTCCTGAAGCTCAACGGAATCGTCATGTGTTAATGAAATTTCTTTAGGTGCAAATGCTAAATGGCTGTATGTTCCTTTTATGTCACACATAATTAAGTGTTGTGCTCCAGCCTGGTCTGTCTCACACACAGCAAAATCCCTTTCTCCGCCATTCCCCCTCTCCATCGCTCCCCTTTCTCCGCCATTCCCCCTCTCCATCGCTCCCCTTTTTCTCATTCCCTGCCTTTGTAGAAGACAGCTGCCTAGCAGATCATGGTGTAGAGTTTCACTTTTATTGGCAGAAAGTAAACATTTACTTTACAGCCTGTATGGAGCCCAC